>MNCL01000190.1:0-263862 GCA_001932985.1 Proctacanthus coquilletti | reverse complement strand
TTTTTTATTTTATACATTGTTATTCATGTTACAATGGATCTACACTCTCATAAACTACATACACACCGCTAGATTCCCACACTAACCACATATAGTAAATTGTGTTTGCTCTATTAAAATAACAAGATTCACTCTAGATTCGACTAATACTTACAACGAACAATTTAATGGAATTAACAAGAAACTTAAAAGGACTTGGTTAGCCCGAAAATGAAAATCGTATTTCCTAATGAGCGCTTACATTCAACGAAGCTTTGGTTCGATGTAGAATTTGTTGTTCGTTTGAACTGAAATCCTTTTTCTTTAGTTCTTTCAACTTGTTCGAGTTGTTGTTCAAGTCGTCGAATTTGATCTCTTGTTCAAGTTGATCCATCAGCAGCTTGCCGTTAACCTCTTTCTTAACAACGATGTATTTCCTGAGCGTATTGTCCTGTTCTTGTTCGTTTTCGTCCAGAGTGAATTCTTCATGCATGTGATGGCTGCCGTCTCCAGTTCGTAGAATTCTGCTCTTGATCATCGTTTCACTAGCGCACTTCCTGTCGTAGATCCAGCCAAATTTAGCGAGCAAATCGATGAGTGTCGTCGTAAGATTGTAGGGCATTCCAAGTTCAGCTGCCCTGTAGTCCCATGGGAAGGCGTGGTGGTAGTTGTGCCATCCTTCCCCAATCCCAAGGAAGCCGACCAGGTGAGATTGGACAGGTAGCATATTCCTGTGAAAAAGTTGAACAATTATCAACAGGTGTTTGTTTGGGATTTTTGATTCCATTTCTGGACTACTCACTTGTCGTAAGGCTTAGTGCCGAACATGTGGGCGTAGCTGTTTACGGACCATGTTATATTAAGTTGCAAAATGGTGCGACCGAAGAATGTTACTAATAGCGAATTCCAAACAGTTTCGTCCCAAAGGAATACTGGCAATGCGGTGGGGATTATGAAGGCAAAGATGGTGTACAGAGTTTTGTAGTATCTAATTGAATAAATTTAAAATTAAAAGAGTTTTATGGAAGTAAGTATTTTCTTAAGGTAGTTGAATAAATTATAGAATTTAGGAAATGTTACACGGAAATATCGAAATATAATAAAAGCTGGGTCTGTTAGCACAAATCGGCTTAAGTAAAGCTTAATAATCCGGAATTTTATTTTATTTTATTTTATTCATTTTATTATTACTATATTATATATTTCATATTTATTTAATATTTTTCAATCATAACATTTTTAAGTTCAGTTCCATGTACGTCTCCTTTATTCATATTATTTTGAATTTATTGTGAACCACATTGAATTAACCTATTTAACGTGTTTTATATCTAGAAAAAACCATCGAATTCCGAGAATATAAATTGAACAAAGCCCGATTGATGGTTCTACAAAAAAAGTCATCATAAAGCTAAGCGTCCGTTGTGGTTTCAGGCATCAAAAGCAAAGCAAAATGAAATTCTAATTGTAAACAATTGAAAATTCTATTCGCGCAATCGTCTCTAGTTTTTTTTTCAAAACTGCCTAAAATGTAAACCACCTTCTTGTTGTCAACTAAAAGCAAACGTAGCCATACACCTCGTCACTTCTATGGACCACGAAGTGCCACCGGTTGAATTTCAATTAACGGCGTGCCATTAAATCTAATAATTGTCATGCACATTGCATCCTGCAGAAAGAAAAAAAGTGGCCGAAACAAAATGCGAATATTTCGTTATTATTTTCGTTGAAGCGAACTCCATCGATAATGTGGACCACAGAGGCCGTAACCTTTTGGAAATCCGTTTCCTTCTACAACATTTCGGGAAATACCCCACATGCGAATCTCAATTGCATCGTCGAATAATATTTTAAGGTTTTCTGCGAAAATGTCAGATGTTTTAACAAATCACTCTGAAGGTGTTAAAAGTCAAAACCGAGATGCGAGACAACTATGCGGATGACTTCGCATCGGGCAGGTGACTTAGGTCTTCGTCTTGTTGTTCGGGTCGACAACGCTCACTTTTAGTGGACTAGTATTGCTCCATCCTGAGTAATTAGCTTAATAAGGTAGCAAATTAGTCCAGTCTTCAGACTTAAACAAAGAAACTATCAACTGATATCATGCTAATTAATGGGTCCATAGTGGTGTGATGCATGCCGTTTTGTGACGTAGTACAGAACATATCTGACACTATAAAAAAATATGAAGAACTTAAAAAGGAGTTAATTCGCCAATGACCTATAGGCGCAATATACTGTAGAATAATGCAGTACAGAAAACAGGACAGTCTAATGAACCTACTGACATCCTTCAATGAGATGCAATTGATTAACCGCCTGTCGAGTCGTTAGCACGTGTCGCTTCTAGTGTGTCTTACGACCAGGAGCCAGTGGCTTTGGTGTTCAAATTTGAGTTGGTAGCGAGGAAAACTTTGAATGTCTTGAGACACGAACGCAACAAGAAGGGATCATTGACCCCCCGCGGAGCTGTTGCGTAAGATCCCAGAAACTCTTTTACGACTCGATGAGCAACAAGTCGGCGCCGAAAGCATTCGAACTTGAACTTGTCGTTTCTCCAATTGCCACGGCCAATCGCTCAATCGTGGCTGGTCGTGGCTGATCGTGGCTGGACGTGGTCTTTGGGTCAGCAAGTAGTAGCTGGTAATCGTCTTGGGAGAAATCCAACTCTCTTACTAGGCGCCTTGGAATTTACGTTAGCCAAAACGAACAACAAGTCGTTATTTAGTGCCTTGACAATTAAGGCTGCCTGGTGGTGGCTGGTCTGTCTCGTGTGAATTGGTCAAATTCTGGCCCATATCGGCACGAGCCGGTTATCTTTGCCGTCCACTTAGCATTGAAGTGTGGCGAAAAAACCAAGCAGACATCCAATTTGCATAACACAAGAAATGAGATGAGATTTGGCTGTGAGGTAGAAAATAAGGAAGTCACAAGCTGCCATTTGACAGATCAACCAAATCTTTCCTCATGGAAATTGATTGTGAGCGATCTTTGATCTTCGGATGACGTTAACTTTTAAATCGCCAATGAATCACTCATATTCACATAGAAAACGGCACTGGCACGTCTTTAATGTGTACGCTGTTATAACTTCTGATAATTTCATTTGGTTATAGTGACAAAGCAACGCGTAACAGAATAATTGAAAGTGAAAGTTACACTGAGTATTGTAATGGGTGAAAAAAAAAACAATAGAGTAAAAATTTTAACTCAAAAGTATAACCTTTTTTAATTTTATTAGCTAATATTTAGAATAGTTTCTGTAAGAAGATCGAAAAGGGGTTTCCGGTGGATCAGCGGTAACGCTACTTGTTAACAATTCTGGGGGTTGTATTGGATTTCGATTGCCGCTGGTTCATAGTTTCTTGCTTAATACGTACTCCAAGGAGGAGTAATTTGTAGTAGTATTTGCAAGAATACACGTATTCACATATTGCATACCAAGTATGCCAAAAGACCTAGATTTTCTCTTAGTGAATTAAAATTAGATAAGTCTAAAAATAAAATTCTTGTGACTGAAATTGGATATCGAGATTACAAAGAAACATATTTCAAGTTCAAGACTACTTCCTCATAGTGTACTAAATCTAAATTATATCCCCATAAAACCTGTTTTATAGTGACAGGTGACCTACTCGACTTACGACATGGAAATGCGCTTTCTACTTTTTTATAAAGATGACTTTTAACCATTTCAAAAACATTTTGTCGATTTGTTTAGTGATTTCTCAATCATCGCAATTAATACAGTAACAGTTTATGTTAAACTACAAGTTATACAGCAAAATATATTTAAATAATATATTACAGAATGTAAAGACTTGTGGTAGGCTGTGCAGTAACTTTTAAAAAATACAAAATCTCTGTAGATTACGTCATTGTTCAATTAAATTCAAATGTCCTGCAATTTATGTGATCTAAATGCATTTTTTAAAATTTGCATAGCAAACATTAATAAACCCAATATAGACCAGCAAAATAAGGACGTATGGAAATGAAATAGATAGTACACATTAAAGTAATTAGAACGACCTTAGTTATTTACGTATTACAATATTATGGTTAAAACAGAAATAATAAGTACCTGATTGGAGTGCTTGAATAATTAAAATATAGTCCTTATGTAACACTACTGTGCAACAATCTTGCCTTCAGAAAAACAATGTTTTCCTGAAGGCAAGATTGTTTGTTGTTTTCACGCGGAGCGTGAGTTCAACAAATCTAATTCTATTTAAATCGTTAAATAATCACTTTTGAAAGTAACAAAAAATATCAACTGAAGCCAAAAACGCGTGCATTAACCTCGCATTTTAAACTTTATGTTATTTAAATGCAATTAGTTCATTTCATGATTTTATTTCCAAATCCCCGTTGTATTGAAAACATCGTATTTAGGCCCCAATTATTTTAATTGCAGAAAAATTAGATTAAGAATGTCTGCGAACTTTAAAACTTACCGCTTTTGGAACATAACCCAGTAATCAGCTTCTAAGTCGGACATATCAATTTTCTTTCCACATTCAAAAACCTGCCACGTTTAAAATAATATTAAAGTATATACTCAAACTAACTGTTCATACAAAATGCAAACCTTTGGGTGTTTCTTTGTCATTAACCATCCGATGTGAGAGAAGAAAAATCCTCGTGTGGCGTTGTGTGGGTCAGCATCAGTGTCCGAATATTTATGATGTTGCCTGTGGTCTCGAGCCCAGACATACAAACAGTTCTAGTTTTTTCAGTTATTCGCATATGAATTTCGTCTAATAGAAAAAAGACAAGTACCTGTCCAGCCACTGTTTGCAACACTAGTAAAAAGAGTCTCAAAGAAGGCACTGCTTTAAAGGATCGATGCGAGAATAGCCTATGCGCCCCCATAGTGGTCCCTACACCGCACGCTAGTCCCACAAGAATAGCTGCAGGAAGGTATTTCCAGAAATCAGCTAGCAGTCTTACTACTTTTAAAAGAAGCGCTTACCATATATAGACGTTACTAAGTTACATTGCATCGTAACCATAAGGTAGAGGCCGTAGATGCCGATTATGTGAAGGATGAGGAAACCAATGGCGTTGAACCACACGATCTTCCGTTTGAATGTGAAATCGGTTCCGATTTGGGAGGGCAGAAGATACTTAACAGTTTCGGCGGTGTCCTCGGCAGTCTCAATAATGCGATTCCCAGCCGAAAGGTTCTCCACCTTGCTGGGGGTATCAAAGTGAGCCGGCTTCGGCTCATCTTTGGTAAGTTGTGTACTTGTACGGGTTATGACACACGTTCTCGTCTCTGCACCCATCGCCCTGTAAAATCGTAAAACCCGAACTTATTAGCATTCTCGTACCACCCTGTGTATTCGCGGAATGCGTGAGTAAAATATTTGGAAGAACTGCGCCAAAAGAACCGCCACACCTTGCGCTCGCTCTGACAACTTCATTAAGGTGTAGTCGGAGCAAACAAGGCTCCAGAGTGCAAATACGCAAATTATGTTTGTTTCTTGATCCATTTCTTATTGGCCAATATTTGTCCATCTTCGCGGCGTCGAAGCTGCGACTCCTCGTCCGGCCGAGTGTTTGCAAATGCAAACGAGTATTGCTCCGATGAAACACTTCACACGTGAAACACATCTTGATGGGACCCGGATGATGCAACAGCGCGTCTTGCCGCGCCGAAGAAGAGAAAAGCCCCGATCGTTGAAGTGAGTTGAAAAGGCTGTTCATGGTCGGATCAGAATGGCGGCGTGACGACGGCGCAATGGTATCGTGTGGTAGACCATCGGAGCTGGTATGAGAGTGCAAGGTCTCCGCAGCCAGTCGAAGTGGCGAGTGAGGAAATTGTACGCTTCCTATTGCTCAAAGCAACCTCAAAAGAAATGCCTTTTTGGCTTTTCGTGTCATTGTTGGACTTTCTTATGGTTTCAGGGTTAATTCAGAATTCGCTCCGTGTTTTTCGCGAGTCTCTTTCAAAGGGAGACCTCCAGTCCAAGGTGACATCTTTGGCGAGCCTCTTGTTCTCAACACTTGCTTTTTTCATGGGGACAGTAACAAGAAATGTTGCTGTTTAACCTCATTGACTACTATTAACTTTTTACTTTAGGCTGGTGACAACATTTCCCGTGTAATCGTAGACTAAAGAACCTTTGAACTGGCCTTCGTAACTGGCACAGTTGTTCTATTCGGTCTTTGAATTTCCCAGAGAAATTTTGAGAATAAAAACATTATAAATATTATTTTATTAAAAAAATTAAAAATATTTTTGCCTCTAATACTACAATACTGAATGTGGAGCATACTTGTCCAAAGGGCTAAGCTCAGCGAGCTTGTTGCCCAAATTAATACTAAACTTTAAAAGTTAACAATATGAGAAATTTAACAAAATGAAATGAAAATTAAGTGGCATCTAAAAGCTCTGTTTCCATTAAAATAAATTTCTAGTGCAGTAAACTTTAAAACTTAAAAACATATTTTATAGCTTTTCACATAGAAAAACTTCTGAGACTTCAACACAACATAACACTCGGATAATTTCTACCTTTTGGGAATATAGAAAATCAAATATTCCAAAGGTTTTTATTAACAAAAAAAACCTGTTCTACTTTATTAATTTGTTCTCGATAAGCGCAGGGAGGTCCCTACTCATAGAAAGGCGAAATGACCCATCAAACATTGCCCTTTAGCATATTCAATTCACGTTCTCTAGTGCGATGGATTTGAACACTAACCTTCCGGTTGAAGAAAGCTCCTGACCACGAACGTAAGGTCACAGATGACCGGCTCCACACATTCGCTAGTTTTATGAGTCAAGCCGAAATACCTGCACTAGGCCTAACCTAACGAGGCACGATTGAATGAGTAACCTTTACATACTAATTCGATATGATGAATGAATTTTTTCTCGCGCCCTTGGAGGAAGGCATTCGAGACAGTATTCCGGTGAGTGTAGCAGGCTGTTAAGTGACGCTTGTTTTGATAAAACCGAAAAGAGGCTGAATGCAAATATCTTGCAGATTTAGTTAAGATCTTTGGCAAAAATCTGCCGCATTATGACGGAAAGCGAATTTTAGAATTGATGTTGATCTTTTTTTTAATAAATTGCTAACGTTACATACAAATCTCTGATTTTAATGTAATATTTTATTTGATTTAATTTTTTAAGAAAATAGAAAGGTATAGAGCCCATTTACATACATAAAGGGTTAATTTGCATAGCTAAAATATAATGAGAATTATTTAAAAAGATTTTTTATTTTTAAAGATAAAAGTATAAGTTTCAAAAGATCAAAAGTAGAATGAAGAGCTAGGGTTAAAATTAGTATATAGATATATTTACACTTGGATCGACTGTGACATTTTTCATGTCACTGAATATGAAAAAAATATTTATGCTTTTAGAGGCAAAAATGGCAGCACCAGGAAAGTTTTGTAAAAAATATATCAGCTTCAAAGAACAATTATTAATAAAATTGAGCATTCTCAAAAAGCATTTCCAAAAATCTTTAGGAAGCTGTTTAAAATTGTGAAGTATATTTTTTCTGAATAAAGGAAGGGCGAACTTCTCGTATATACAAATATTGAACAATTATAAAAATTGAAAAAATTATGAAAACTAAAAACATTTACTGTCTACGTGTTTATACTTTTTAGAAATATCCTTTAAAAACAAAACAAATACGATAAAACTCTTATGACTTTCGAATTCGTTTTGTACCATAATGTACTTACTAAGCAACGTTGGGTTTTTCAAGGAAAAAATTCTTGCAAAATTTCAAAACATAAGTAATTAGGTTTTAGTCGGAGTAATTACTCGAAGAAAGATAGAGAGAGAGCTGAAGTCATCTGGAGGACCATAAAAACATGACTCTAATCGAGTACCATACCACAGAACCCGTCTCGTCAAAACGTGCCACTGTTTGAAAGCATGCATACACGCATGTGATGTATAGAGTAAATCAAATTCTGCAATGGAAGCAGCGTTTTTGCAAATTGAAAGTAAATTGTTGATTCGCTCAGAAATAGGTTAAAATGTAAGAAATAAATTAATATTCTATAGGATGATTGCTTATCTATATAATTAAAATTGCCTTGACCCGGGATTGAGGCGTATCGAAAGGGTTGCGTCAATGATGATTACCGTCCACTAACCACTTTCGCAGCCAATGCATAAAAAGTCACTAATTATAGTTGAATAGTAGGAAAAAGAATTTCTTTGCACATATCCGCAGACCGGCCGGCAAGTTATTCATCTTCAAGCACAACTAATTTGTCCTGGAAACCGAGATACCCCAAGATCTAGTGATTTATTGTTGTTTTGTAAGCATTATATAACAAAAGGTTTACGAGTGGCCGTAAAAATTGCAAACCCACCTTTGGCTACATTGTAGGCGCACTTGAAGTGAGTCAACTGTTGCCCGCTCCTCAGTTGAACTTTCCACACAGTTGTAGTTTTGTGGTCAACTTATTGAGGATTAATTGGAAAATCTTTCATAGTATCCAGTTGGTTTCTTTTAGCAGAAGTTAAGTCGCTCGTAATTAAGCGTGATGAAAAACGGCGAAACGGACGAAGAAAAATACAAAAGATTTTCGAATGGCACTTTTAATACCGACAGTGCGGCAAAATAACTCGCAACGAAAGGGACTTTTTGCACTTATGAAATGCACAAAGGTTACGTAGAGTGCAATGATGCATTTAATTCCCCCAAAATGACAACTATGAAGTTATTTACTTTCAGCTGACTAGTGAGGAAAAAACATCTTTTAAGAAATATTACATATTTCCTCGATTCATTTGCATATCAGGACTAGTTTCAACTATGTCTAAGGTAAGTTAATAAACCATCAGTACGAAGGAAGATAAATTGAAGTAGTAGTAGAAGTGTGAGTTAACTTACTAAGTCTATACTAAGGCAGAAAATTCAAATCTGCGTGAAAATAAAACGTTTTATATTAAATTTCAAATTTTGCTTTAGATGTAAGTGACGTGGTATAGTAAATACTAGAATCAAGATAATATTAATTCTACTAAATTTACCATGCAATATTTATTGCACTCCTTAGGCTTACAACTCATTAAAGCTAAAACTGACAGTAAAAAGTTATTTTAGCTTTTAATTTATTATTCAATTGATTACCTATTTTTTATGTATTTAAATTATATAAAAATTCGCCTTAAGCGCAATTGGATGTGCTTTTACGAACATTTAATTTATCCATGTAGTGCCTGTAATTAATTCCTTTACAAGTTTAAATAATTAATTTGTTAACTTTTGAGCTATTTGTGTCACCCGGCACGTTCTAATTTTTTCTAAATAGTGCAAGGGCTCCGGGGAAAGAATTTTTTCATTTCCAATTATAGGTATTTAATTTAAACATAATGTAAGCGAAAGTTTTAATGAAAAGTCGGCCTGAATGGAATTTTTGAATTGCGTAAAATTGCATAGAATCAACATTTTGAAAGTCGGTTTTGTACGATATCAATTATATTTTCATCACAGATAAGAAGGTGCGTGTAACATGGTAATTGTTATTAATAAAAATGTAAAAATCAATGGGAACGAGGCTTTACGTAAGCAGTAATATTACTATTAAGTTAAAATTATTCCAAATATTTTTTTACTGGGCATTTTTCAATAACATCCACTGAGCGATGTTCTTAGTTTTGAAACTAAGCTGGCCTCTTACTTATCTGTAGTAAGGGCGGTGATCGAATTACTTTGCAATGGATGGTGAAAGGAATAAATTATGAAGGAATCGAGAAATAATCGAATACGTAATGTTACCGACTGACTGAGGCGAAAATGGGGCAATATTAATCTAATTTGGAGTAAAAAATGGATTTCAATTAAATCGGCGGAAAAAAAATGAATTTGATAAGGCGAAAAAGAAAACACTACACAGAAAAAAATCTTTCTTTTTCTCAAGTTTTCAAGTAAAGAAAAAAGAAGCAATTAAATAAAACTCACAATCAAAATAAAATTTTGTTGAATAAAATCCAAAAGACACAACAACTTTTAATATTTTGTCACAGCAAAATAATCCAAAAGAGTCCTTCAAACAAATTTAAAAAACTATCCTTCGCATAAAGTTGTTTTATATTTTCGCAAGCACTAAATTCGCAATCACTTCTGTTGTACTTTATAAAACTAAATAATAATTAACAAAATAATAAAACACTTTCGATTTCACCAGTGCCAGTTCACAAGCCACCTTCAAGATACGGAGGATGGCGAATCCACGGTCCGTTTGATTCAAGAGACGGTCAGTAAGTTAAGTCATCTAACGAGCTACTTTTGGTTTTAAATCCTTGCACACCTCAAGACTCTGAAGTCACCAAGACAATTGCCGGAGAGGGACAGGTGATAGCTGCGTGCCACCAGTCGTGGGGAATACTACCGCCACCGGCTCGGTACTTGGAGTCACGTAAACATTGCGTCTACCTGAGCAAGTGACTCGCCGGGGGGAGGTGGCCAGCCACCTTGACGGACTCCATCAAAGCGATAGTTTGTCCAAAAAACTAAGACAAGTGAAGAAGACAGAGTAGAGTTCTCTTTTTCAGGCTTCGACTTTACCTTCATACGAATACCGTCTCAAACACCTTTCGAAATTAATTGAGAAAACATTTCCAAGATAATCTTAGGTTTTATAGCAATTCACCTTAACCGATCTTCACTTAAGTATCCAATGTTCAATTACTGTGACATTGCCATTGATCGGTGGACCAGAGATAATTATACGGTGTATTGTCAGATGACTTCAAATTAGTGCCTAGACGAATGCACCGAATGCAGGAGCCACCACGTGTACTGAGGGTACCGCTCCTTAAGAACTAGACTAGCGTCCAGCAGCCGCCCACAAAATCAATGCACTTTTCGTCTACCTTTCGAAGTTTGACGACTGCGCATTTTTGTAAATCAATTTTCGTGCTGTCATTTTTTTTCTCGGCACTCGGTAGACACCGAAATCGAACCTTTTCTGCTATTCCGTGCTTTAAAATTTCATTCAAGAAAAATTCACCTGCCTGCACTTGGCAGACTTGATGGACTTGAAAATTGCAGCAAATATGCGTTTATCATGTGCCAACGTGTTTTTAATGTTTTTCAAATTATTATATCTCCGCACCGCTGGGATTTCTCGCCCCGAGTCT
Organism: Proctacanthus coquilletti; assembly: GCA_001932985.1. Lineage (NCBI taxonomy): Eukaryota > Metazoa > Arthropoda > Insecta > Diptera > Asilidae > Proctacanthus > Proctacanthus coquilletti. The sequence goes on along the minus strand of MNCL01000190.1, from coordinate 252,752 downwards.
TTTGCTCAATTGGGGCAATCTTACAGCGCTCGCAAGTTTTGTTAAGAAATTCTAAAGATTGCCCACAGACTATGGCTGCGCGGTCAGGCTGTTGTGTAAATCTGGATTTGTTTTCGCTCCTCTTTCTTTTGCACAAAATATTATCTGAAACTGAAAATTTGTAGATTCATTGAAAGATGTAGTAGGCGTTACACGACTCGATTCACTTCAAAATTCACTGATCAGCCAAGTGTAAGGTAATAAAATTCTCTCATAATTTCTGTACTATTACGTCAACGAATTTTTGCTGGTATAGCAGGCATGATTCTTTAATACAAAAGTTAAAATTCGTTGTATTTTTGAAAAAGAAGCCATTCATATTATTTCAAAAACATGACACCGTAAAAACAATGACATAAATTAAAACTTCATAGAATTCAACATTAAAGTTTGCTGCCTTCATTTAATATGCGACTCAATAATTCAAAATTGGTACAATTTAGACGCATGAAGTGTTCTGCCCCGTGACTGTTTAGAATAGCGATACTACTTCAAGTGCTATTCGGTTTCATTTTTATTTGTTGTTAATCTTAGAACTACGCGTGAGACTTGCTTTATGCAACATGAAAATGTCTCCAACAGGTTTTAAATATTTTATTGAAACTTTTGTCTCTTTGCGCTATAATTACTAAATTTTGGTCGATTTTTTACTATAAGATAATTCGGAGACAAACATTGAATATAGGACATACATTTTTGTTTGTTCGTCTGTCCTTCTGTCTGGTTTAGTCACTAAATATAGTTGTGAAAATTACGAGCAAATTAATTTTAATATCGTTTTACAAGTTAGAACTTTAGATATCTTAACAGTGGAGTGAAAAATGTCCGTTTTTTTTAGAATGGATGGAATACTCAAAGAAAAGTTTTATTGAAACAATGAATAAATTTTCGTTTTTAAAATTACAAACTATTTATAGTAAATCCTTCAAGTCTTTGTGCACCTGAATGTTATGCTTAAGTGTAGGTGAATGCAGTTCTGGGTTAATTAAATATTACATTTAATAGACATAAGTGCAAATTTTAGCAATGACTATTTTTTGTTATAAAATCAATTGAATTCGCTTCTTCAGTTTATATGTACTTATTAAATTCGTTCATTAAAAAGTTATTTTGGAAGAAATGACCTTAAATTTTATTTTTCGGAAACTTATCGTGGCTTGTATCAAATCTATACAATAAAAATTTGTTTGCTTTGCATATATCCATAGTAAAAAACCGGTGGAGGAAAAATCATTTCTTTTCCTAATCAAAAATAATTGGTGTTTGTAAAATTCACGAAATTTGCAGAAATGTTTACGAATTTTAATCTAAAATTCGTATGTAGCGCAATAATTTGAATTTAAGGCATAAAATACAGTTTTGCTAACAGGAGATAGCGTATCTGTATAAACTTCGGAGGTTTCTCTGCCTGTATTAATGGAGCTATTAGTTTTTGTAAATCTATCGACTCCCTTCGCAGAAGACTTTTGTTTGAGGCCATTCAGGTATGTTTATATTTTCAATGTCCCATATTAAGTTAATTTCCAGAAACCAAAAAGGAAATTCAATGAATTTTAAAAGTCGTACCACTGAAATTAAATTTAAATCTTTAATGTATGCATATGAAATATCTTTGAAGAAGATCCAATTATGAAGCGGAAACATTTCCTATATTTAAAAAATGGGTGTACAATTTCTAGTGTATAACATTGTGAAAATTTTTATTTTATGCAAATACAATTACAAGAAAAGTACAACACCCAATTTCATAAGAGGTGCAATTAAAGTTTTTATCGACCCGGCGAGGTCCACACAAAAAAAGAGCGCAGCCCTAGCTCAGGAAGCTACGGTCACAGAACAATGTGTCCATTAGTATGGGCTTCCTCTTGTAGCTAGTAATAAGCATGGAAGGATCAATAGCCCACGAAGGCTGGAAAATTAAGAAAATCTAAAAATTCTTAGTAGCCAGCATTGTGTTTATTGTAATTAACGTTCTACGGCACTTAGCCAGTGGCTTGTGGTCCATCGGTCACATGCAGCAGCCAAGCATGAACCCAGAGAGATCTCCTCGACATCATCTCGTGACTGCCGTGGAAAAGCGGCAATCACTTTTCATTTCACTTCATCTCATCTCGAGTCACCTTGGCCCAGTGTGCCGCTCTTGAAGGGAAGCCCGCGGTACCCGAAAAACAAAACGGCCCGGAAGACGCTGGGCAGCACAGCCAGGCTTCTTGTGTTTGACCGGCAGTGTGTCAAGTTCAACGGCGCTCTAATGCGATGCGCGGCCAGCTTCGGACTGGACAAGTTTAGTGAGCCGATCGCTAATAATAGTAATCGATAGTGAGACGCACTAGTACGGAAATAGACACACCAAAGAGGAAAAAAAAAAGAGAATAGTATTTTGAATTTCAGATAGGGTCAATGGAACATGTATCTTCTTGCTTTTATGTTTTTTTTTTTAAGTTCTTATCTTTTAAAATATTGTTATTTCTATCAAACTGGGTCTTCAAGACAACGAAAGGCTTTGCATGCTCTTCCGATGGTGTTTTTCCAGTGTCATCTAAGCAATAAGGAATTAACTAGTACTACATTTGATCCAATCTACCGCGATGATTTAATTTAGTTTAACATTTAATTTGAATGAATTTGATTTTTTGCTCGTTACTGGGTCCATTTCCAACATTTAAAACTTAACTTTGTAATTTAGATATTTAATTGATGGCACCAATAATAAAAATAAAATAAAAATTATTTTGAAATCTTCTTTTAGATGTAGTTGTATTAGTTTTCAAATTCTGCATTAAAAAGGCAACACATTTTTATATTTATAAATAAACAAATGAAATTTTTGTAATTTCTAAATACAGGAATGTTAATAAGTAGCTGAAATACGGGTCATTATTTATTAGAAATCCAGTAAAACGATGTTTAATTACCCTAAATTCTTCTACTCCCAAAAGTTATATACTCAGTACAGAAATGCAAAGTAGTATGCAAGTTGAGTTTCATCTGAATTCACGAAAATAACGCATTATTTAATCTTAAAACGAGTTACAGAGATCTCATTTTAAAGAAATATCCAGCACGGTGCTCACTGAAGCATGGCGTTGGCTTACAAATCTCGTCTAGATGTTATAATGCACTTGATCATGTTTTGTGAGATCCATGCTTGAATTGGCTTTAGAAAGCACATGTGTTGAAAATAGCTACTGAATTCAGACAGAATGCAATGCTAGAATCGAATTCCCCGATAAGTGTGAACTAATAAGACTACAACAAACCAATCTAGCCCTGAACTTCCGTATATTGTGAATTATGCATGTAAACTTGTTTGGGACATTGGGAAATTGAATGAATTCCTTGAAGATCAAGTTCTCCATCGGTTACTAAAAGAATTTAACAGATGTATTTGATTTTTCGAAAATAATAACAATAATGAAGTAAATTGCTTAAATTAATCGATTGTTTGGTAAATAGCGCATTATTTGCAGTTCTAATTTAACAAAATGAAAACTATTTTTTCAAAAATCAAGAATTTGGCTTTATAACTGCATTAAAATTCTGTGGTCTATATTTTTGTAAACAATTTATATATTTCCATTCAATAATCCAAATTTATAAAACAAATGGAAAATTCATACTTGAAAGTTAAATGGCTTAATTCGCACTAACATGTAAATATAATCAATAATTACATTTGAAAATCATACGCGAATTAGAAAAGTTCTTCTTGTTTTTTGCATAAAGTAGTTGTAGCAAATTAAAATATTTTAATAGTATAAAAAATTAAGAATTGTGACAGTGAAAAATTCAAGTTTGTTAAAGAAGAAAAGGAAGTAATCATAATTATAAAATTGGTTTTAACATTTGCAGTTTACTAATTAAAACGTGATTTAGTTTATTGTTATATTGCTGTACAATAACATTTTTTAGCCACATAAAAACTTGAGAATCGTAAGAGTACGATTATGTAAATCGTTTAGAACAACTTAATTAGCGCCAAAGGTAACCAAAACGTGTTTCTTATTTCTTAATTTCATTATGATCCATTATGTAATCAAGATTTACGATCCATTTCCGTCTAAGGAAACTTTTATGATAGTGCATTTATCATCAGTCCGTAATTTTAGCAGCAAAGTAGATTTACATGAAAGTCGTTTTCTGTACCTGGAAAAACCTTTTTCCAATTAATTTTTAAATTAACAAAGAAGACGCAATTGTTCTTCCCCCCGTATTTTATTTAGTAACTGTCGGCACCTGTTCCCGCGCGATTACTCTCAAGCCACCGAATGATTAATTTATTAGTTGTTTTGGTTAACCGAATTCAAAAGTCAGTAATCGATCCCGATTCGGGTGAGTCAAGGCCTGCAGGCGTAAAGAGCTATGATCTGCCTGCTAAGTAGTTCTAGATGACGAAATTGCGAGAAATGTTTTCATAATAGTGATATCAGCATGGCACGAGGAAATTATGATTATCACCTTATTACAGATCGGATTAACTTTTGCCCTTTACAAGCAATGCCCTTCTACACGTAATCAACCTACTTAATGTAGTTTTACTAATGCATGTATAATGTAACCGAGCAAAAAGAATTCAAATTGACTAGCCCTACATCGGGAAATAAATTAGAATTCCATTCATTAGTGGCAGAAATCACTGTTTCCTGATGTTACGAAAAATCAACTCGAACGTAGACTAGCATTAGTATTAATCATTGAAAGAGCACCTAAATTTCCACATTCATTTGGTATTTAAATATCAAGCCGTGCTGAAAATTTCATTCTTCTAAACTTTGACCCGTGCCGGTTTACCGAAAGCCTAAGGTTTATGTTGTCCCAATCCCATTATGGATGCTGACCAAATGCGGAAGATGCTTCTCGTCAATGTCGTCCAGCACGAGACAAAATCACCATCATAATGACTGCGCTAATTCAATCGATTTTGCATAGATTGTGAAATATATAGTTTCCGTCGATTCAGATTTTATTAGAGTTTTTAAAGTTTTCGGACGTAAATATTAAATTTCAATATTACCGATTCCGAAGATGGCGAAGGTTCTTCCCCTATCACGCCTTTGTCGCACTTTTGACCTGAAGTTCAAAAATACTACAGTTTTTGCTCGACATGTAGATTTCAACGGTATACATTCACGGTAACCAGCAAGTCATAAACAGGCTATTTGCGGACCTAATGAGTTAACGAGATCGTACGTGGGAGAATATGCGTGTGCTCGAATAGTGCGAGAAGTATGACTTCTATAATGCTGCATCATATGCATCGGTGCTCGACCATTTGAAATATGAAGAGATCGCTCAATGTTGACAGAATCAACACTAGGCCCTAGTTAAGATTACCTACTAAGTGAATCCCCCCTATGTCCATAGGGGACTGCTTATTAAATTCTGCGCCAAAGGGTGGGAAGTGTAGAAAAATTAGCGAACGTTTGTTATGCATGCTTCCTGCTCCCTGGCATTTTAACTAGTTTTCCAAAACCATCATGTGACAGAATTTCTACGAATGAATAAACCACTTGTTTGAGCGCTTGGAAGTACTAAGGATCACCCTATGATGTCTTCAGGAAATCGACAAATGTCAGAGTGTTAAAAAATATGTGATGAATTTAAGGTAAAATCTGAGTGATAACACCAACCCAAAAATGACGTTTTTATTTACATCAGTACGCGAAACCAGAAGTGATACATCGCGGAAGTAAAAAACAATACAAATGAAGTTTTTAAAATTTTAATTTGCATATTACAACTGTTCGTTACAAAACTAAGATATACAGTTTTATGTGGTTCCGTGTTTTATGTCTTTATTAAATTTTTTCTAAAACACTAGGCAACGATTACTACTTAATTGTGTGCTAGTCTATAATATTGTCAAATTGCAGTATAAACCTGCTTATGTCAACCAGAAGAAATTTTTAGGAAATTTAAAAACCTTCCTGATATCTATTACGTAAGTTAAAAAAGATCAAATTTTAATTAGTACGTTTTGGATCTATTTTTAACAAATTCTTCCTAATGTGTTTCCTATGACTATTATTAAAATTTGAAGGCTCACTTATAAAATCAATAATATAAATGCCAATTTAGTCGGTTTTTATGGGCGATGCATTTTCGCATTCTCTCGAACGATACCAAAATATAACTTTAGCCAAAAAATCGAATAAACAGCCACTGCAAGCTAATGCTATGCAAATAATAGCTCGCCGGAATTTTTAGAAAAATTTGCGTGATTATACGAATTTCCTACCTAATATTATAAATATGAAAGTGCTTCCATGTATTTAACCAATAAAATTAACCAATTTTAACAGTGAAAGAGTAGTTGAACGAATTTTGAAATCTTGCCATTCGTTTTTACATATACCCTGAACAACCTCACAAATAAATTTTCTTCCTTATAAAAACTAAAAAACTAAAGACATTCGTGCTATTTTATATACATTAAATATTTAAAAAGATAAAAAAGAACGTTTCTTCTGAGGATTTTTATAAATGCTTTACGAAATCGGTAATAAGGAACGAAAGTTCCAAAAAGTCACTTCCTATTATCACTTAACCAAACTGAGTTATATGTAGCTATTTAATTTCAGTTCACTGCCATATTTTTAATAAACTAATAAATCTAATTTTATAAAATTATTTAAACTACGTAAGCGAAAATAATAGATAAAGATAAAGTAAAAGAGGTGAAAGTAACCTCAGGATCAATGCCACATACACACTTGCAAAGTAACACCTGCTTGAATATAATGTCTGAAAAAAACCGATTGCCCTTCAATTATAAAGTAAATTAGTGCATAGAGCATTACTACAAACATCTTCCGTATGGCTACTTACAGAATCAAAATCACTTCCACGGTCATAATGAATCCTTCAAAGTGGTAACATTTCTTACAGCACCGAATCTTCAAATAGGCACTTTTTTCGTATCGTTCGTGAGATTTACTTTTAATCCCAACAATAGTTATTTACTACTGGAGTTCACTTCCTTGTGAGTTTTTTTTCTACAGCATAATATCAAATTGATTTAAGAAAAAAAAGCCGAAGAAGTTGCCACATCGCCATCAATACAGTTCTTAAAGTTACTAAAAACGTTCAAAACAAGGACCAGTTGCAATTATATCGTCTTGCCATAACCCAAATAGCGACCACTCTACAGCTGCAAAGACCCATTCCAATACTTGAGGCCATTGGATTATAAAATACCAGCAAGAACTCTCACTTACCAACCTGCCCACGTAAGAAAAGCCTAAAAGTTCAAGGAGTACCTCTTTGAAATCGTTAAATTATTAAATCTTAACCTCAGCATCACCATAACCAATGTTCTTTGGAAACCTAGAAAAACCATTTGAGATGTGAAAAACGACTTTGTTCGGATAGATGGAGGTCAACGGTATGTTTGCGTTCTCTGCATTGCAGTCAACCTCCATTCAGACAAATTACGCGGCCTTCACACCGTTTAAAAAGTTGTGCAGATATTTCATAGCCCAGCAAAGGTCTTCTAAGGAAATGCTCAGTTCGTTTACCATTTTCTATATTTCAAAAATATTCAGGATTTTCTGCAGTACAATGATTCCTTTGTGTTTTCATAGATCCAGTCCAAATACCAGCTGACCGTTGTCATGATTGGGATGTCTTTAGTCAAGTACGACGATGGCAGTTCGTTGCAGGCTTGTTTGGCTGTCATTACCCCAGCAAGCTCAAAATAGCCTGAGGTGCTCTCGTACTGAACACCGGCTCCTGAGTCATTCTGAAAGCACGACTGTCTTATTTTTGTTGCTATCAAATGTGAAAACTTGTTGCAGTAAGACAAGAATTAATTTAGTTCAAGTTCAAGAAAAACAGGCTTGAGGAAGGTGGTCGATTTTTAAAAAGACATTCACCATGCACAAAATTTTTTCGATGCCCAGAATACCCAGGCAGTCCTCGAAATCAAAGATTTTGTCCAAACAGCGATTTTTCGGCAGAACAGGCAGCTCGAGTTTATGAAGAAACTCTTGTTCATCTTCCTCTGTGGCGTCCTTAAAATTAAGCACAGTAACTAGGTGGCCGTTATAAGAAACACCTGAAAGTATTCAATTAGCAGACCACAGCAGCTTCGAGGCGCTTTTTACCTGCCAGAGGTAAACAGATAGGAACGAGGTTGTAGTGAAACACAACTGGAGAAGAAAGTCTCAGCAGTGCGAGATCGTTGATTTGAATTACAGGTGAGTAACCTGGATGAATGAGCACACCTGAGACACTAACCTGAAGCTCGTACGGATCGCTGCTGCTTCTAGTGAATTCGTTTAAAATGACCGACAGGTAGCCTGGAAGCTTGCTGAGTATTGTTTTTCTTGTTTAGGTCTTGTAATCAGACAAGAAATTTACGTACTTATAAATTGCAGTGGCTCCCGTTAGAACATATCGATCGTTTATTAGAGTACCACTCGTGAAATGAATTTTTTTTCGGAGTATCGAAACGTACCACGGGAATTGAGATGTAAAAGATGGGACTCCGTTAATGAGCCTGGGATTCCTGTTTTTGAAATTTGTGCCACATTCTAGAATTAAATGAGTAAATATATCTAGGAATCACCTTTAGAATGTGTTGGTAGGATTCAATTCAGCCAAATAAAAACAAATATATCAAAATTTGTGTTTTAAAAACAAAAGATCTAAGCGCTGAACTTGATATTTGCATGGAATTTATGAGTAGGTACTCACCACAGGTACTATTCTTTTCAATATGAATAAAACTGTTTATAGCAAATCGAAGCAATTTAAACTGAAAACAAGAATAAAAGCGATATTCAAAAATGATGAAAATAAAACAAACAATCAACGACGTAAGCAGGCTTAACTCATAAATTTAAGCGAACTCCTTACCTGTTCGCTGAAATGAGAACAAAACCAGAAAACTAAAAGAATTAGCAAAATCCCATTGGTGACACTCATCGCGAGGTTATTAACAGCACTTTTAGTATTTATGGCATTTTTAGCATCTTCTCGCGAATCGTCTCATCGTCGCCAGGATGACTTTGCGATCAATGATCTTTGAGGCTCAAAGACGTTAGGCGGTGTAAAACTGCCTTGCAGTCCCGAAAGGTTGATTGGGTCAACAATGCTTTTTGGGACACGATCGCCTAATTCAGATAACCCAATCACCTTCTTGCCTATATCTTTCAGACTTTTCTCGTTTCTTAACTAAAGCGTAACGGTACAGTAGTAAATATTACTGCAGAAATATGCAAAGTGTATCGTAGGTGTACTGAAATTCGAACAGATGCTTTTCCCTATTTTATACGTCCAGTTTAGGCTGCAGGCTGTTCCACATGCGGGTGATTATCTTTAACCGTTGACAGCTTTATCATATCTGCAAATGTTGTGGATGATTCATTGAAGCTGGCTTCCGGTTGATCAGCAATATTCAAACTGCGGAAGTCGGGACTTCCCTAATTAAAGAAACGCGAACTCTTACTTATAGAAACGGGCTGGATTTCTTCATCCAAACTGATCGCTGATCGCAGTCAACAATAAAACCGCCAACAAATCAGCCAATAGGTAAATAAGGAGGAGAGAGCAGGGCCACAATATCGCAACTTGATTGTGGCGATTATGTTCATATGGTTGATGATGGTCATGAAATTGACGCTAATGATGATGACGACGATATTAGCAGAGCGTAACTATCCATTTTCATAACGGTGGTCACTGATGCCTTTCTCGTGCGGCTACGCCACGACAAGCACGTGTCGGAAAACAATCTTCCTATTCTCGTTCTTATTCTTCATTACCCCTAAAATGGTAAATCTCCTTCGGGTGCTCTAATTTCTCATTGTTGGCAGAACCAGGTGAAAATCCTCCGGAATGTTGATTAACCGATTACCGCCAAGTATCGGCTTTCAAGTGTTGCAAATTAACGTTTTCACGATATGAGCACAATTTGGCGGTCAACATTTTTTACCTGTCTGCCCACCTCCGTTCTTCTTCTGTCCAGTTCGAAAGTAAATGTCGGCGGGGGATTAAGTCGTTTTTTCCGCCAGCCCAGGAATTAACAATAACTTACGGTAACTCGACTGTAATTATTTTGTTTACGCTTCACTGTTACCGAGTTTTTAAAGAACAGGTAATAGAAAAAAGAGGAAGCAGCATATGGAGGTGATCGCTATGGTATGAGATTGCAACTTAATTATCAAAGAAAGTGCGTAGCGGAATTTATTACTAATAACGGTATCAATTATCACAGCAAGACGTTTATTCAGTTCTTTAAGGAAGTTCCCTGGTGTTATTGTTTATGTTCTTTTCTTGGATAATCGTTTAGGAAAATTGTTGTATGCCAATCACTACAATCACTTTAAGAATTTCTCTATTATTCTTATGGTATTAATCTTTGGACGAAAGACTTTTAAGTTTTCTAATATGTTCTCTAGCAAAAAATAACAGTTAACGTAATAAATAATTTAAAATAATAATAAATAATTACTTTCGAAGTAATTTAAAAAGAAAGAAAACATAATTTCAGTCAACGATAGTATGATCTAATATTTTACAAAAGCAAGAACTACAAAGTTATAAATGACAACCAATTTGTGAAAAATTTTCAATCAGCTTTTCTCTTAATATGTCTGCAAAGTAAATTAAAAAATAAATGATGAACGTAACTCTTCGTTAGATGGCAAAATACAATTCTAATTTCAATTAAATGCAATTCTTAAAGAAAATGTAAATGATCACGTCGACTCGTAAACGTTGCGGTAGAAGCAAGTGCCTAAGAATTCCCAATATGCTATTAAAAAGGCGAAGGCGTTTAAGTCCTATTTCAGGTAAAAGTAAACGAAGACCTTTTAAGTAGGAGTTAACTTCAAACCGATTTTTAAATGATACATTTCCACCTCGATATTATCCCGAGAAAAGTGTAAAATAAAGTAAAGTCGCTTAATCTTTAGTGGCCATGATTAAGTGTTGAAGAAATCTTAAGTTTATTGCAGTAATGGAAGGTGAATTCAATACAATTACATATTTTAGTTTAAAAACTCTATTAAAATATTCAGAAGTGTTTTTAATTCAAAAACACCCAACCCAAGTCATGTAAATTATATTTGTTTTTGTTGCTACGTTTTTAGACATTATTTCTTCGTCTTTTAGACAAATTTCATTTTAATTCACAATCATCGTATTCCAAAAAAACACCAATCCCAAAATAACAGAGCTTCTACTCCCGATGACCTATTTGTTTATAAACTAGCCCGAAACCAGAAATCAAAACCGGAATAAAGAGGAAGGAAAATGTTCAACGTTTGCGCAACACCAGCGAACACCTGGAGATAGTAACTGCAAGAAAACCTGATGCATTACTCCATATCGTCGGAAACCTGGAAACCCGAAGTGCGGTGTCAACTGAGTTCTGGGATCAATCATAGCCCATTAGTACCAACCTCTTCCTCACCTCATTACATCGGCGTCAGTGTCAATGCCGCGAGCGAACTTTTACCCAACTGAACAGGGAAGTTCATTAAAAGAACTTCCAGAATCCACGCTTTTGTGGACATAATGGGCGGAAGGTTTTCAGCTATTTTCTACTCTTTTAATTGAAATTTATTAGTTCCCTTTCTCGGTGTATGCTGCCCACAGGAGATTTTACACGTTCTCCTTGTATTTTACAATAAAACACCTGAACATCTTGGTCCACGTTGATGGCGTGTTGCAGCGCCAGTGCTACTGCGATGAAAATTTCTTGCGAGTAATCTTTTATTTTCTACTAGACCCAAACTGATGACTATCTCAAACGGGGCTCTAAGCTGCAGAATAGCAGTGAGGTTAAACAACGTGTTCAGCTTTTGGATTTTTTAATTTCTTGAAAATTGCGACAATATTAAATGCGGCTTGAGGAATAATTTACAGCTATAGATACATCTACTTAACGACTACATCACTAATGGAAAAGTTGTGGAACAGCTTCTGCATGCTTCCTTCTGTGTTGGGTAGTGGTGATCACTCCCTGCAGAAACAGCCATCTTTGGAGTTCTCTAGAATCCAATCCAAGTACCGTGTAATGCGGGTGTACACTCCTGGATAGTGTGGCCGAGCACATCCATTGCCCCATGACACTATTCCAATTTGTTCGTAACGTTTATCTGAACGCATAGCTATCAGAGGACCACCTGAGTCACCCTAGGTGTTAAAAAACAAGTTCAGTTTACCTTACAAGGAAACCAAGAGATTCTTGAATATTCTCACCTGACAAGAATCTTTCTGGCCAACACCGGGATAGCCCGCACACATCATGTTATTTGTGATCATCTTGCTTGTGTAATTTGTGTCTTTTACACAGATTTCATTCGCCATAACTGGAACTTCGACCTCCTGGAGAAGACAAGACGGCTTGCCATCTTCCTTGAGTGTGCCCCAGCCGGTGGCGACAGCCTTCGTTGACACATAATCATTACCTAGAAGAAACCAAACAAAGGGAAACACCTTAAAAACGTCTTACATCTAGTCAGCACGTCCGTATCCGCCCAGCACGCCCTGACCATCAATCAAATAACTCCGCGATCGCAGCAGGTGATCACTGATCGGAGTTTTCCTATTCGGTACGTAAGAAATTCGTCTTACCTCTGTTCGTTGGAAGACAAATCGGCCGGATGAAGTCAGTTATTGGAACTCGGTCGTTGAGACGCAGCAACGCTATGTCATTGTCGAAATTTGCGAAACTGAACGGCTGCGTGAAGGCGCGGAGTACGAAACGAGTTTCAGGTCGAACCGCATCTTTGCACCTATCGTGCTCACCGAATGTTACCTTGATCATGAACCACATGAACCTGGAAAAAACGAGGTCGTTATGTTACAAAAACAAAAAACCTTACTATCTAAGGAGTTCTAAATAAAAGCGTTTGAGCAACTTAAAAAAATGGGCATCTTTTTAAACACAAAAGGCAATTGTGACTTAACTGTCGTTATCCATTGAGATCTTTCTGCTTGCTTGCGAGGAGGAAGTCGTTCTAATTTTTATTGTATTTGTTGTTTAATAAAATAGGTTTTGAAAAATTGTACAAATTTGCAAAACAATATTTCAAAAGTCATATAACCTCATAACGTTGTAAACAAATAACTTCCTTCTTGTTTTCCTAAATTTATTTATGTTTTAAAAACACTGCTCAAAGGAACAAATTTTATACGAAATTTCTGGGATTTCTCGAATTTATTTGAAGGTATATAACTAAACTTAAAAATTCATCCAAGACGTCTTACCGTATGTGCATACAAACTTCCGAAAAACAAAGCCGTGTAAGAAAAGTCTTTTAAGTCAAAACACTATCAAGAAAGGTCTTGTAAGAAGTCTATTATTTCCCAAGAATAGCCACAACAGAACTTGGCCGTTGTAAGGCACGCTTCCCGTAAAGAATGTAACCGAACAGCCTGAACGTGGATGCAAACAGAAATTCCCTAGAAGGGCACATATAGCATACCTGTACCTCCTTGCAAGAGGCTAAGAGCTAAGAGTCATTCGGCGGAACGTGATCGGGATGTAAATGGCACCTATCTCACATCTTAAGTGGCTGGTCGTTTGTTAAAGTGCGCGCACTTTTCTTTATTAATTTTTTTACCTCTTTCCTGCTACCTGGCTCAAACTAAGAAAGTTTTCTTATCGCTACAGACCATTGGCAGTTTTAAATGATGTAGATTTACCAATGCGGAGCCGTGCATAGAAAGCGTCTTGTTATTGTTTTCAAAATTCTTAGGATTGCAATAAACTGGGTCATATCGCGATTTGTGGAGCTATTTCATACCTACTCCGAATTGCCTGCATGATTATGCCGCTTTCGAACTTCTGTAACGACGTCTGGTTTTGTGGATTTATGCGACTTGAAGGGCGATAATTTTCAAAATTAAAAGTTTCATTGAGCCTTTCTTCCTATCAGAAACGGAAACCTGCTCCAAATTTTTGGGACTATTCAGGAAAGTGAAATTAGCAGAAATATGCTAGAACACTTTTACCACTTTTACCCAGTTATCATCAAAACTGCTTTTGGGTTTTAAACGGTCGCTTTGATTGTTTTTTATCTTGTTAGATTCCGTCGAAGAAATCGAAATTTTTAATTTGAGTTGGACGTATCCGGATGTGGTCGTTTTTAATGTTCCACCCCGTAAAAAATAAAAATGTTCCATTCCTTTTATCACGTTTAAAAAAAAAAAAAAACCGAAAGAGTTTTTAAGTGTAAGATTGAACGAAATCATTTGCGAGATCGTATATAATTTTAAATTCCATAACGCTGAGTTGAAATTTAATCAAAAATTTAGTTCTCTTCGAAATTAAAATGTATATATGTATTAAAAAAATTATAAAAAAATTGTCGTCACCCTTTGCACCAAATTATTTCGTACTTCGAAAATGAAAGTATGCTAAATCTTCAGGGTTAGTCATTTCTGGTGAAATTTTCTTATGAAAGTTTTAGCATAATTAAGGCTGAAGTGACATAGACATTTAATTATGCAGAAAATACTAAACAAAAACAATCCGAAATTATTTCACTTTATAATAAGTCTTGCCTCGTTATTCATGGAGGATTGAAAGCCGGTTTCAACAATTCAATTGTTGTCAAAGATGCAATGGCGTCAAGCGAGTATTTGAAGAAAGTGCTAACTCATCGCACTATACCTTTAAAAATAGATGAGTATTTTTGGTGGTCAGCCATTAATAAATATTGTGGACATTTTTATGACATTCACTTTTGTTGTTTCAATTAAGTTAGAATAATTATCCCGAACAAAAGAAATAAATATTTACCACTTTAAATAATTAATGACTAAATAATTTCAAAAACAAAAACTTTCATTTCTTTCTTTCATAAGTCATGTATAGTTTTTACTTGATTATCTTCAAAAAATTCATATGGTGGTATTTTTCACGGTCTAGACCATAAAAGTCTTCCTAATAAAGTTGATATTCAAGAATTTTCTAAAAACAAGTGTACTTTCTACTATTTTCTTACCCCTGTATTAAAACACAGAGAAATGTGTAATGTGTGTCACAAGGCACAATTTAGAATCTATTCCGATTGCAAGTCACTTACTTAGGAAGCTCATTTTTGCAATGGTCCAATTTAAAAGTCATTCTTTCATTAGCTAAATCAGACCGCTAGATTCAATCAGTACTATCAAAAGAAAATAGATCGCGCATCTCACGAATTCCAATTAGCAATCTTACTTTAGAAAAGTGTTCGGTCAACCAATCATCCATGAATTCGTGGAGCTGCTTTGTCTCGTTGTTATAATACTTACTTACTTATGTTTAGTTCGAGTGCATTAGAAACTTGATCGCTCAACGACTTCAATTAGCGTGATAGCATTTCTTTATACGTGAAATTAGGACGAAGGAATGCTTTGTAAAATTTAAATTCTATTAGTTTAGAAATTTTTAATTTAGTGTCATTAAAGGTTTTTTGTGTTTCATGCGATTCGTTTCGACTTTACTGGGTTCAATAATGTTTTACTAAAATATGTAAATTTTCCTTTGATCACATCTTTCAGGAATTCAATATCGCTACCTTGAATCATAGTATTTTTATTTTAATTCGGGCAGAAAGCTACATTTTTTCGTAAATTTTGCAAAACTAATCAAATAAACTGAGATCGCAAAAAACCACCCGTGAAAAGCTTTTAAACAGATAGACGAGTTTTAGAAAAAAACAAACTTTTATGAATATTTTAAAAGTGGTTCAAAAACCATTTAAAGAATAAAAAAAATAAATAAATGTCCTCTGGCAAGAAAAATTTACATCCAAAGAAGTTAAGAGGATTTGTATCCGAAAGGTTAAACGTTTATTTGTGCAATTTTTTTAGGGTATAAATTACCTGCAGTGCTATCTTGTTTACTATCGTAAAATTTCAGAAACTTATGCAGAGAACAAGATTTATTAATTCCTTCTATAAAATTTCTTCGCCTCTTTCCTTTTATTAAGGAAACATATGGACTGGTTTTTAGTTACTCGTTGTTTTGTTCCTTTTTTTAAAAATCGGTAACCGCTTTCCAAATTTTTATTTTATTTTCCCTACGTGCATGTAGTTAAGTAATAAAATGTATCAGAAATGGGTTTAAATTAGCATAGTATTTCTGACCTTAAAATTTCTTATATGTTGTAAAATATGTAAATATTCAGGTACTTACCCTTTCACGCAATGCGCGGCAGTAAGAACGTAGCGATCGTTTATGAGCGTGCCGCCGCAGTAGAAGCGATTGAAGTAACTTAGACGTGCCATCCAGGGGAACTCATTGACGCCGGCCTCTTGTCCACCTACAATACGTGATTCATCGTTTCGTTCGCCGCACCCTGCAAACAGTTACGAGTGTTTAAGATAAAAGACACATTCCAAGTGATAAGGAAGCAAATCAGCAACCAAAAACCTTTCTTGTCTGTGCCACTGCACATGCGGTCATATTTAGGGCGTTCAACTCGAAAACAAAGTAATCAAAAAACTAAAACAATAAAAACAATTTTCATTTCGGTGGACTCGAAGAAGATGGCTCTTCCTCGGCTGCAGTCCGAGGAGTATGGAGGGCACAGCAAGAAGAAGCTTAAGAAAGCAATGGAACTCTAAAAATATCACAAAAAACTATATGGAACCAATGTCTTTGCCGTTTCACGTAAAAATGAGAAAAAAATTCCGTCTTTTTGAAATCATGGAAATCATCGATGGTCGGCCTGATCGGAATATTTCTGCCAACACAGGTGAAAATGAAGGGAAAAAAAAAGGTGCCGTGCCGTGAATAATGCAGTCCGCGATGGCGAATCCCTATCTGAATTGCAAATTAAAGCTCGCTTATGTACAGCGTGCACACGTGAACCTAAATTACTTGTTTTTGGCGTCAGTGAGATGCAATTTTTGAACATAGAGCGGTGACTGCGGGGAGAAACTGGTTCAGACCTCGTCTCGATGTTTGCATCAATTAATTTTTATTTTATTTCGTGTGCTGGGAGAATTTCTATTCACCTTTCAATAGTACGAAAAGAAAAATCTCGTCTCAGACCCGACCTCGTTCTAAATATAATACGTACGCACATTGCATTATGCTCGAACAGGCCATAAATAATTGTTCAGCATATAATTGCTGATATCTTTTACGATCGATAAAATACTTGGACTTCGACGCGTAATTAAACAAATTATGCCACGCAATAAAAAGCTACAATCACAAGTAACGCAAAAAGATAAACACTACAAGTGTTCCTTGTACTCCTTCAGATTTGCGTAAATGCATATGAAATGGTGATTTGTAGCAAATACTAAAGGAGGGTAAGTGCGCATTTTAGCTCTTAATATCTGAATAGTAAATTTTCTTTTAAATTTTAAATAGTATTTTTTACATATTTTTTCTAATACTATAACTTTTTCTGATTTAAAGATCTTTCGTTTGCAACTTTTGCGTAAAATTCCCTAAGCATAAGCATTTAAAGAATCAGTTTTAAAAAACTAAACTAAAGTCTGAAAACTTTACCAGGAAAATTAATCCAACTGGAATATCCAATCACCAAGAACAGAATTTCGTTTAAAATTATTTGATTAATTAAAAAAAATATATTTGGTGCATTCAATAGTCCATTCTTATAATAACTTTATTTGATGCTGTCGCAACGTCCCATAACTACAAAATGTGAAATTTAAAATCTATTCCATTAAGGGGGATTTGTTATGAAAAGCTTGTCAGTTCATTATTACTTTAAAACTTCAATTAAAACAACTCGAACGTTGTATCTAAAATTGACATAAAAAATACACAGGGGTATATTCTTATTTCACTCCGGGTAGCAATTAACGTTTTAAGCAAAATTATAACTTTAAATATTCTGAAATGCAAAGGAAAAATAAAAGAGGAACAAAAAATTCAGTGCGTCTTAATTTTCTAAATTTATAATCATAATAACTTCAATTCCATGTAATAAATTTTACCTTGTTCGATTTGCATTTACTCTTTGGACGAGTGTAATGTTCATGCAAAAAACATCCTTTAATTGAAAGGAGTTCGTATAGTATTTTTGAATGTGACAAAAAAGGTTAGTTATTAATTATGCAGCTTTTTCTCTATCTAATTGTGCCATATAAAACACAAATGGATGTGTCTATTTTTGAAAATAATATTCATGTATTCGTAGGGAATTTTAGTGAAAACTCTTGAAGCTACTTTTATAAGTAGTAGCACAATTCGCAATAGCAACGGGAGCAATTAAAAAGTGAACTTACGACATTTGCAATTACTCGAGGGCGTGTCGTGGACAGGCGGAGCGTTTCTGTCCCGGTTCCAAGCCCCGAAAAAGTTCTTGATTGGATTGCCGGCGTTCTCTAATCCTTTTTGCTGTTGCAAGTAAGCCTCATATTTTCCAGGAATAATCGACTGAGGCTCCCCGAGGATCGTTTGGGCGGACCAAAGCAAAAAGAGCAAGTAGAGCTGCAGCCACATTTTTGCAACGTTTCTGTGAAACCGCTCGTCCGGCTCTGCTTCTTGCCGTTTCTTCTTAACACAGAAAAACACAAAACCACAGTAAAACGCCAACAAAACGAACAAACTCGGCTATTAATTCTCAAGATTAATTACGTGTCTACCACTTGTTTATCAACACTCTTATCACACGCGACGAATCAGTTTTTTTCGTATGTTTTTCCTCAAGATCACGTGAAAGACATCCAGTCAGGAAGGGGTGTAAAAAATAGCAAATAGCAAATATTGTGGTTCGCTAAGAAAAATAAAAAAGATACGATCAGTTGTCGCTGGTGCGACGATGGAGACAAAGAGCCAAGTTCAAGGAGACGCTGCAGACAACGATACCACCAGGTGTCTTGGAGGCCACTGATCACACTTGATCTTCAGGTATATTTTTTAAGACTTTAAAGCCACGCTCGGAGAGTGGATCGCTGGAAACAAGAAGACGGTGTGCTCTTGGGGATGTTGGAATGCAGTGGAAGAAGTCCAAGATGCCTGAGAGAAGAATCACGGTGAACGTCTATTGGAATTCGGAAAAGATCGCGTTGGAAAGCTATGCTGCCGATCATGGATTTAAAGAGCTTCGATTTAAAAATTATTTGAAAGATGTATGAAGGCTTTTGAAGGCAGGAAAACATTGAAAACAGCTTATTTTCTGTTTTAAAATTTCTTTTCGAAAAAATATTTACGTCGAAATACATATGCTTTGAAGTCAAGAAATTGAATTAAAGTTCTTATCAAGTATCTCTAGTTATATAAAAACCATTAACTGAGAGTTATCGAACGCAAAATACTTAAAAATACCTTTTATTAAGAAATACAGTACAAAATGTATTTTTCACGATTGTACAAAGTTCGAAAATGTTAGTCTTTGTACAACTTGTTTAATTTATCCTTTTTAACTTTGAACACTTTCCTAATTTTTTTAAACACCGTCTTCTTTATTATTTGAGTACTAACTAAAATATAATTTTAATGCGAAAAAACAGCTTGTATTTTGCAAGCGAATATCTAGTCTAATGTAGTATCTACGTCTGCGTGTTTGTTTTATTGTTTCACTTTTTGTTTTATCATTTTTGTATGTTTATTTAATACATTTTTAACAGAAAATTCAGAGGATTACTTGACCTGAACTTCGATGCTTCACAGACTCCAGAAATGTTCCAATTATAAAATATTTTTAAAAACATAGAATAAAATATCTTATTATTTGTCTTTATATCTTTTGTTTCTAGGATTCCGGATGCTAAATAAACATCCCTTTAATTAAAATAAATAGTTATTTTTACTTTGTTCTTTAAACAGACACGGTTTCCGTTTATTTAAAAGTTAAAAGTAAAGTAAAAGTGTTTACAGAAAATAAGCGAGTGAATTTTTCGATCGTAAATATTTTCTTTTCAAAGGAAATCTTCTCCGGTAACAGTGGAAGAGCTACTACTTTCCCACGGGCCTCAAAATGACTGCCTTCAAAGAAAAACCATTTCCTTCTTAAAATATTGTGTTCATCCTTCCATGACGATGGCCACAGCCCCAGCGATTTACTGCATAAAGCATCTCAGCTTTTATAGATCTATGGTATATTTGAGTCATCAATTTAAAAGTAATCATACCCATCAGCCGTAGGATTACTTGGCACTGTCTTCGACAGCGACTGGCAAGAGTAAAGACTGAAGATCAAGAACTCGCCTTGACTGACTGCTTCACGGTTCGTGCAGGCACGTCATATTCTCCCTTTCATCGACAGCGTGAGACTTGAGACACTATGCTCCTCTCGACTTCTGTCTTCTGTTTGTTACCTTACTATCTTGGAACCACTATCTGCTCATTATGTAACGATATTACCCGTGCCGCGAAAATGCCGTCAGACTACCGTTAGCGCGCTAGACCGCTGCTCCAAGAAGCATACCTTATTTTGCACACCTTAATGCTTCACTTGCGCCAGCAGCGCAGGGATGCGAACTTGGTGCAGCCGAAGACGAACGACTATCACTGCTCTCTTCCACGGCGTTCATTTGGCCTGCACGGTGGATTCACTTGTAGGGTAAATAAGCGACCGGCCGCTTACCGTGATGAAGCGATTTTCTTTCGATTAGAAATGGGTACTTTTCCAAAATGAGTCGTTGAAATTAAGTTCTATCGATTACCCACGGTCAATCAAATTTCCCCCGAAGTTCACACCAATCTTCATCTTTGCTTTTTACAATAAGCCCGAACCGGAACTACGTCTCGCGGCTACTTAACCTTTGCAACGGCTCTGCGAGCAATCATACCGGAGATTTCTTTTCTTTTAGGGTTTATTTTTTCTGGCACATCTAAAGCCGTACTTTTGACCAACAAACAAAACACTCATTGTGACGCATAAACGAGTACGTTACGATTTCTTTCACTTTTCTTGCCAATTACACACGCAGCAGGTCTGCAAACAGAGCCGTAGGTTTTCTACTTGCATCAGGCGAAGCCTCTCTAGTCCGCAGCTAAAAAAATTGATATGCGAACAGTGCAGGCAAACTGCAAGTGTTTCGCGTTTTAACGATCTTTTTCTACCTTCATTTCTGGGGTGAAGTAATTGCAATTTGGAAAGGTCGCAGCCGTTTCACGTTTAATTGGCAGTCAGAGAGCAGTCTTGATTTAAAAACATGATGGAATTGGAAAGTTTCCAGACACTGGGTGTAATAGATGTAATAAAAAATACAGAAACATAAAATAACAAGAAAATGAAATTGAACATTATGGAGATACTTCGACAAAACAATAGATGCAGACGACACATCCTGCGGAGTAACGTTCTTTGTTAAATACTATTTTTATTGTGCATTATTATAGTTTATCACTCCCCTAAAAACTATCTCTGAAAAATCTGTCAAAGACTAACTAGTGTTGATATCAGCAACCCTGTCCGCGACGAATAAGTAACTATAATAAAATATGCACTTTATATCCTAAAGATTCCCTACAGTTGAGTTCCTTCAAAATTCATAAATAACTTCTGCATGATGTGAGGAGGAAAAAGCATATAACAAAAAGCACATAAATATTCGCAAAGATCCTACTTTTGGTCGGACGAACGATATTTAATTAGTATGCTATAAATAAAGAGAAACGGAAAGAAATCAAAAAAAATATTTGCATAAAATGGCCTCTGACGCCATAATTAATTGATAAAAAACTGATCTTTCTGACCAGAAGGTCAAAATAATCGTGGCTGTACATAACTTCTATGAAATGGTGAAATTTGTAAATGTTTCAATGCATATTAATTAATATATTTACAAATATTAAAAATTCAATAAAGTTGTATTTCTTTGCTTTTCGCATTTATATCTTCAATTAATTTTTTTTAATTTCCAATTGTGTAACAATGCCAGTTGGCTTTATAAATTAATTTTTTTTAAATTAAGAACAACAAGAAGCAATTTTAAAAACTTGTTTTATTTTCTATATTAACTACATAAACATGTCCGATCTAAATTAGCTTTAATCCATGGTATGAACTTGCTGACTCTGGTGTAAACGCCAGGATAGCCATCCCGGCCGCAGCCTACACCCCAAGACACTATTCCAACAATGTGGAATTTATATCCGTTGGACAGTAAAAGGGGACCACCGCTGTCCCCCTGACATGAGTCCATATTTGGTTTTCCAGCACAAAGCATGCTCGACGTGATTCTCGAGCTCTTGTACTTCTGGTTCCTACACTCGGTGATCGTTAAAATCGGCACTTTCACATAATTCACCTTCGCCGGCAACTCGCCTCCTTCAGAAGTCCTTCCCCAACCAACCACAGTCCCGATCCTTCCTAAAAAATGTTTTTTCAGAAAAGGAAAATGGACCCAGAAGAGCCATACCTGCTGGATCATAGTTAAATCGCGGTAAACATACCGGCTTGATCGTCTTCGAGAAGACCACCGGCTTTCGAAGTCGCAAAAGAGCAATGTCGTTGTTGTATGTGTCTGGATCAAATTTCCTGTGCTTCACAATGGACGTGACGGCACGCTGAATAGCTCTGGTCTCGGTGGTGATGTACTGGTCGTGGTCGCCAAGAATTATCCTGATCTTCGATCTCCTGAGCCGCTTCACGCAGTGAGCGGCAGTCATCACGTAGTCTTTCGTCAGCAGGGTCCCCCCGCAATGGAACTTCCCGTCGTAGACGATCCGCGCCATCCAGGGGTACTGGTTGACGCCCGTCGGCTTGCCGCCAACTATCCGGATCTCTTCATTCGATGACCCACACTCTGGAAAATATTTTTAGGTGAAAGAGAATTGTGATCAGTTCCTAAAAGTATGCAAGCGCTGTATTTATAAATGGGTAGGTAGGGATAGTTCAAGCACAGTGGAGACAACAAAGATGACCACTTCAATTTTGAGCCGTCTAAGGGGCTAACTCTAGAACAATTTTTACGCTAACATCTAGATGACAACAAACGACAATTTCTCAAGTTTCTGTGGTTGTTATAAATTCTAGCAATTTATTAATTAAAGAAAAGAAGCAAAATTCCAACTAGATTTTCGTTAAAACCACTTTTAGTAAACTGTTAATAAAATTATCTGAAAAATTACTTAAATATTTTATATAAGATTTTTTAACTTATTTAATATAAAGAAAAAATTTTGAAAAAGTCCTTTGTTTTGCAGGTATGTTTTTCTATTGATATGAACAATCAAAAATAATTATGCACATTTTCTTATATCGTTTTCTCACAACTTGAAACTTTTATTATACTAAACAGATTTGTTTTAATATTCATAAATAACTTTCCAGTATTTTGTTTTCAATTAACGAATTCTGTGCGTAATTGCGTAATATGCAGATTAACGAAATAAAAACGAAATATGTTGCCTCAATAGGAAGTAATAATTTAAAAATTGAAGTTAACAAGCTTTGTTCACATTGACTTCCGCGTACTAAGTACTACCTGGCTTTGGCAATTTTTGTACCAGAAAATAATTCGATCTAGTAGTGAATTGAGTTTCGTAGAACTAATCAACATTACGAATAATAAAACACCATATTCCTTTAATTTCTTTAATAGTTCGATAAAAACTTAGAAATATCTATTCATTCATTTCAATTTTAAAGATATTCTTCAATTTGTACAATTAATTAAGGAGTATACCTATACCTACCGCAGTCACAAGTCCTCACATTGCTAGCACTGCCACTGTCATAGTCCAAATCCCCGTCAGTGTCATCGTAATCCAAAAACGATGTAAAATCTGTCCCTATCCTAAAAATTGCATCGAACCAAAACCTTCCTGTCCGATTTCCAGTCTTCGCACTACTTCCCAAAGTCGCACTTAAATTACCGGGGAAGTCGGTCTGATTGCCAAATGCTTCCACTAAAACAATCTGAACATAAATCACAGTAATGCTACATAGAACTCTACGCATTTCGAATCAACGTTAAAACACCAGCAAATGTCTCACAATCACGACTTTCTTTATTGAATTGATAATTCTGTGAATTTGAATTCAAAATTCAGAAAATTTATGCAGGAAATTTGTTTGGTGGATTAAAAAGATTTTTCTTTTATTGTTTAGATGACACATTTAAACTTTTTGTTTTAGTTGCCACTCTCGGTATTTTATATCCTCAATAATTGGCCAGTTTTCTGATGACACCAAGCCGAACACTTTTTTCACATGTTTTAAGTATAATCTTTCTACAATAGCTTCAAATCCATCCAGCTGGCGAGTTTAAAGCGAACTAAGCGCGAAATATGACCACATTACGCTTTGATTGATGAAAGTTTCTCGGAAAAAAATTGTTTGTTTTTTTTTTTCACTTTTTTTCTTAATTTTCTTTTAGCAATACAAATATGGGCACGCACTTGTAATCACAAGCCCGCGCCTGATGTAATACCTCGAGAGAGTCTTTGCTTTCAACCATTAGAGGTGCACCGTCCCGCGAAAGTATTAATAATGTAATCGAAGCCAAAATGAGATCAACGAAATTTTTGGTTATCCGCAAAAATGTCGCCCGCAATCACCAGTAAAACAAAAGATCTAAGCGACGAACTCGTTTTCCTCCAACAGAAAACTAGAAAGCCGCAACATTTTAATTGCGAACGAATAACCAAAAAATATTTCTTTAAACTACACGATTGAGGCTTTAGACACTTTAGCACTTTCTTTTGCAGAACAATTCATTTGAATGAATTTTTTTATTATTATTTTTTTTCTGCTCGAAAGGTCGAAAGCTTTTCAGCGCACTCGAATAACACGCGGCGAGATATGGATCAAGTGGCTGATGGCCTGCTGAGGGCCGTTAAAAGATCTCAAAATCTCGCTGGAAGCTCGCAAATCACGGAGATTTTCAAAAATCTTTGGTTATAACAAGAAATGCTCACAGACCTTCTTTTGTGTTTAATTTCTCTTTCACTGGATGCTAATGACACTGGGGATTTTCACTTTTTCTGCGGGGCGGCGGAGAACTGGTTTATCGCTCCGCCGAACGTGGAGCCCTGCAGAAGTCACCGCAGAAAAAAGAAATATTTATATTATTAATTACTAATAGAACCGCGTTTTGATGTCAATGAATCGGTTCTTGCAACTGGTATTTCTACACTGTTCGCGTGAATTCCATCGCCAGTTTTTACGGGCACGGCTTGCTGCTTGCCGATGACGAAGATTATCCAGACGGGGAGATTGTTGTTTTGAGACATGGTAGTGGTCCAGCGGGTATCACCGAAAAGATGTGTACTGGACGTTGACCGTACAAAAAGAAATCAGCTACTTGCTCCAGAAGTTCACTAGCCATGCAATTAGTGGCAAAAGACAGTTTCCCGCTTTTTTTTAAATTAGCGAAATAAGGCATAATAAAAAACACAAAACTTTATTATTTATTCATTTCGATGTTATGTTAGAGAAATTTACAAATAGATACGATATAAAAAGTTTTAGTTTATGAAGTATTTAAGCAACGGACGGAGTTCCCCAAAAGGTATTAATATTCTATTTTAAAACGCTAGTGGATGTTCTAATTGATAAGCCCGAATTTCAAAGTTTAAAATGTATTCTCACATACAATACTTCATCGAATTCAAATTAGACTGTGAATGAATGCTCTATCTTAATTCAAAAGAAAATTGTAGACTCGAGGCTCAAATTTTGGGCACGCTACGTCCCTCCTCGCCTTGCACCTTCGTGTTGAAAACAAACGCGTCACAGCGTATAAGAGTTACAAAGTTCTCCAGTGTTATTACCTCAAGAGTCGGATTCCCCTCGAGATGCGTTGTTGCATTCAACCCAATTAATACTTTCACTGTTTCCGTTGGTATGCAAGCGAAAGTTTCGTAGTAGACATGCACCTCGACCAGTGGTGGTCATTGTGTCCATCGCTCGATTAGCTCTCGACCGAACTTATTTGCTGAAGCACAATCTCTCGCAATCACTGTGGTTGGAAACAATGGCAAGCGTCCTCTTTGAAAACCGTTGCGCGTTTCGGTCCAGAGCCAGTTATTCCATATCCCACGCAACAACAGTCTTCCGTCTCATTGATCTATCACCAGAAGAAAATTAAAGATTCCTGATAGCCAAAAGGCGCAGCCTGGCCAGCCCAGAAAAAAAAACAAGACAAGAATTAACTGCCTCGCGGCACATGCGATGAAAGATGGAATCTCGAGAAGCGGTGATTTCTTGTCTTGCGTTCCTTACACTCAGGTACACTTAAGTGCTCACAGTGCTGACGCGACCAGACGGTTAATGCTTTCTCCGAAAAATCACTTCCCATCTAATTTTCGGTTCGCATTTGCGCATACCTGAGCGGCTGGGCGATGCCTTGCCAACTTATGATTTAATTTACTTTATTATGCAAATAATTGGGGTCAGCGCGTTTACTGAATTCCGGCGATTACTCTTGGCGAATGGACACCATGGGTGCTATGAATACGTGGTTAAGGTGAATAGTTCGCTCAGGAAGAGTTCCGTTTTCACCGATTTATGGCATGTAGGGAATTTTTAACACTTTTAAGAAATTGCGTCGAAAGTTTCCTAAATCTTATTTCTCTTAGTTGCTCAATGTTGGTTTTCTTTGTAAAGACTTAAAGTTAGAAAAAGTTGCTCGAAGCTAAAGACGATAACAACAAAAGCCAATTTAAAAAAAAAAGAAAAAATAAGCGTCTTATTATTAACTTCTCAAATCTAAAGCCATTTTGGCACTCTGTTTTTACAGAGAAGAAAACATCAATAACATTTCGTAAAATCTTTTTAGAGAATTTAAAAAGGAGTGATGTAAAAAGTAGACTAGTTGTTTTCTTTAAATTATATTTTCTTAAATTCTGTAATAATTTTTGCTGGATGTACATTAAAAGTAAATTTATGCATACAACTTGCCGTACACTTAGATGATGAAAAATTTCGCTAATTTTTGAAAAACTTTATAATGAAAATTTTGATGGTTTTCTAGTGCCACTAATCCTTTAGAGAAGAAAAATTTTTCAATATGTGAAAACAATAAAATATAATTTTTACATAAAATGTATGTGTATGTATGTAATTTTACATATTCGAATAAACACGGATAAGTAAAAATCCTATAAATCTGTGTAAAATTAAAGCATATTTTAAAACAGTTTTCTAACAAAATACGCGCTTTAGGGTAAATTTACCAAAAATACGATTTGTTCCAACTTTAGTGTCTCTTTTTCATGTTTACGTTAAAATAAAAGGAAAAGACTGTTTGGAAAATTAAATAATATTTTAAATCACTTACTTCTTCCGTTAGAATGGGGAAGAAAGTAAGGACTGAAATAAAACACAAGTAAATTCTTCTAAAGATTAATTCAACATTTCTATAACAATAAGGCTTAAAAACGAGGTAACAATTATTTTTGACTAGAATGAGACTTCAACAACGAGGCATTTAGCTACAGATAGCATCCAAAGTATCAATAGTGCCTTGCTAAATTTTCAATAAAATTAGTCCTATCCCCTTGTTTCGGTGAGCACAAGCATTCTCCACTGATCTTGTTGTGAATCCAGGGAAGGTAGTTAACAAGCCTTGTATAAATGCCAGGAAGATTGGGTCTCGCACATCCACGGCCCCAAGATACCACACCGATTATCTCAACACTTCCTGTTGGTCCTTCGATGATCATTGGACCGCCACTGTCACCCTGGAAAATTACAAAAATTATAATGAAAATTATTATTTCAAATTTTTTGTGCTCTGGAATTAAAGAGTTAATGAAACTCCTTTAGTTACCTGACAGGCGTCTTTGCCGCCATCGTGATATCCAGCACACATCATATTGTCTGTGATCCTCTGCTTCCCATATCCAGCATCCTCGCACTGTTGTTGGGACCAAACTGGAACTACAACCGAGTTTAAAACACGTGAAGGTTTACCCTTCTCTCCTGTACGGCCCCATCCAGCTACTAAAGTCAGAGAGCCAGAATAGTCTGATGTTTCTGTAGGAAATAAATAATTTTAAATAAGCATTTTTAACAAAACTGCTTAATTCAATATAATTCCCACCTCCGCTTGGCAGACAAGCAGGCTGTATTTTTGATCCAAATTGAAGAGGCTTGTCCAGCTCGATGATAGCTATGTCGTTATTGAAGGACACAACGTCGAAATACTCATGCTCGTGAACCCGCTTTATTCTTCTTATTTCGGAGTAGTCTTTGGAGATTTCGTGCCCGCCCAAATAGATGCGAATCTCGCTGTGGTCAAATCCGTAGACGCAATGGGCAGCAGTGATCATAAAGTTCTCAGAGATGACCGTAGCACCGCAGTAAAATTTCCCTTGTTTCCACAAAGTACCTAGCCAGGGATGGTCGTGCGGCTGAACCACCATGCCGCCAACTATTCTATTAGACCTTCCGCGCACTCCGCAAACTGCAACAAAATTAAAACAAAGAATTTGAATATGATCTTTTGTTAACTTTGGCAGCAAAATGAAGTATTCTTTCTGTTTATTGGTTTTATTGCTTATTAGTAGTATATTTAAATATTATCATTAAATAATCACCACACTTTACTGAGCGTTTTGTTCGATTAAATATACGCCTAAATGTTTTGGCCGAAGCCAGATTTGTCCATATAAATAAAGGCCCAAATTATATTTCTTTTATTAAGCCGGCATTATTTACATGCTTTTTAGCTATATTGACAATCTACTGCATAATAAGTAGATTCCTTATTAGAATAGAGATTCCTTATTTTTTAAATTTAGATTTCTTTTCTTTTTTTGTTATAATTACAATTCTAAAAATGTATTTTTTTGTAAACTTTTGTACATAAAGTGTTAGCAATACTTTCGATTTGCATTACACATCAAAAATTAATTAAACGTTTCATTCAAACTTTAGTTTATGAGGTGGAGGCCTTGAAAATTAGAAAATTGAAATTTTGAATAAACTTGGAAACTCAGTAGGTTTACATTCTTTAAGATTCCTTGTTAAAAGCAAAGCTACTTAGAGCACCAGTTTATAACTTCACTTAGTTTAGTCACTGTTATTTTTCACATTTATCCGAATAAGATAAAACACTGCTTTATAAAACTTTAAATTTATATTAAAAGGACTTCATAAACTGCGAGTAATTTATTAATATATTGTTTTTGAAAATTATTCCTATCACGATATCAACGTAAATGAAAAGTCATAAAAATAAACAATAACATAAGAGCATCGCTCGTATAACAAAATACTACGCCTTTTTATTATATGTAGATTTATTTTAAATTTTTAATTTGCTTTTTTGCAACAAGCAAAAAAATTTTGCAAATTAATTTTTGGTAGTTTCTAAAACCGCATCACAATTTAAACTTTTATTAACATTCAAAACCACATCACTTTCCAAAAACCTTCGAAATGATCTTCACAAAAAACTCCTCTAAAGTAAACAGAGAGCGTCTTGGCACAATTCAAGAAAACACACACCGGGCTTACATCACCAAAGGCGAATTTCATAACACCCACACTCGTTACACATTTTAGCCATTCCCAAAACACAACATAGTCCGTTGTGATCAATTCGAAAAAATTTCCCCAAAAACACGCTCAAGACGCCGATCATCTTGAGGTGGCCACCTTTAGGAGGGACCACATTCGCACACCGCGGCGCAATATTTCCAAAAATCCAGCACCGCATACACAGAGAGCTCGAAACTCGTCTTCTTTTTGAATTTGGTAAAAAGTTAGGCAATGAGCCATTATTTCTTATAAGGCGAAAACCAACCACAGTTGCACGGCCCAGCTAGCCTAGAGGACGGCGAGGACGCCGCCTGGCATATCCAGAACCCAAGGAGTACAAAGGCTACTCTGCTGCTGTCCATGTCGAATCAACACCACAGTATGTCCCGAAGATTACAAATCACGACTGGTTAAAAAATGAGTATCTCCACTGGAACGACGTCTCGTCTTGAAGAAGCCACCGAAAAAATCGCAAGAGTTCTAAGGCAGTAAAGAATACTTTCAACCAGAGACACGCGATCCGCTCTGCGGTGACTCGGTGCTCCGATTCCGCTTATATACAATGTCCAAATAGATCTTGGTCTTCATTCACAGAAATTCGGTGGTTGACAACAATTTATTAAACGAAAAAAAAAATACAAGGAAAAAGAATAAAAGAGGTGAATCCACCACGCATTACCAAAGCACCCATTGTGGCCGAGACAACGACTCCACCACGGCTCCGCAAGCTCCAGGTAGGGGTTAGCCTTGGCGTTCTGCGGTAGCACCCGAGCGACTAACAATTGCTCGCATTTTTCACACCTGCCGTCGTCTCGTGGGTCGCAGATATCTCTCACATAATTTTGTTTTTGTCATTGTTTTCAATCCAAACAAAACGCCGATTACATCCACCTCCATGACACCTCTCCTGCCTCTCTCAGGTGCGTGCTCGCACCGGCACCGCACACGAGACCCGTTCTGCCGGCCGTATGGTAACTTTTCTTTTGTTCGCTCACAGTTACTCCACCGAAATTAAAACTACATCACAATGAGCGCAATTTAGCATGACTTAGTGCGAGCCACGCCCGCACGCGCGTATGAGGGCTCCACGACTTTGGCACGCTTTGGTGCCCCCGTGCGTGGCCCAATTTTGGATTGGATTACGATTTTTCCACATTTTCGACAATTTCCATTTAATTGCGTTCACACTTGTTCACATTCCACGAGCAGAGTGTGTACACCACTCGTGCCTTTTCCCATTGTGTTGTCGTAGGGCATGGTTGGCATAGCGGCGACTAAGCTAATCGCAAATTGGGACAAGGTTATCTTTGTTATTTGTCGCCTATTAGACGACGGTGACATTGTCGAGATAGCGTCGTGATAACAACGCACGAAAGCTTTCCTGAGCTGCTCCTTGCTCAGGTGCTTTAATCGTGCCGCGTTCCAAGCGAACAAAAGCGGCACTGTTTACTTCAATATTTGTCTTAAAATGATTCCTAGCGAACAGATTTTTCCTCAATTGGCGATAATTTTGCAACAAAGGTTCTTTTTGTCTTCTATTAATTGAAGTACATTAAGATGGGAAAAAAATAACAGAATTGTACCATGCACCTATAACAAACATTTTTACGAAGTGATTTTTCTCACAACAATTCTCCCATGGATAATGCTAAAGTAAAATAAAATAAAAATATTCTTAAGCACTAATATTTAAAAGTAGGTCATATTTTAGACGTACAGGTTCTAAAAATCCAATCCAATGCAATTCGGACACTTTTTTTATTTTATAATGATTAAGATCTTTTGGAATATTTTTGACTTTTTCTAGATTTCCATTTTTTTATATCTACACAATCTTTTTTAGAAATTTTATTAAAGGAAGTTAAGCATCATGAAATATTAACGTAGAGTCAGCATATTTTGTTACAAAAGGAGCAATGATCTTCTGTTATTCTTTTGGTAAAATTTAGTAACAAATCATTCTGCAATCGCTCAGACAAAAATAGCGACATATTTTTAAAATTTAACTTTATTATCGAAAAAAAAGTGTTTCATCTCCTTGAAAAGATTACAGAAATATTTTTTGCAGCAAAATTGCGTTTTTAGCATAAATTTTCCCTCATTAAATACACCTCCTGCTTTGGATGGTTATGGTCGGCAGAATGTCAGATAACGAGCCTCTCATTTCAGTGTAACCGTGAAATACTTACCTATATTCCGCGCATTAATCATATGCAGAAGCAGCGTGCACCGCGTTTTATTATGCAACACCGCCGCAATATTGGCTCATCGACCACTATGACACGCCGGGTCGCCAGTGGCAGACGACAGCAGTAGGCAAGGATGAATGGGATCGTTAACTAGACTGCCTAGATGGATGAATAGGTGTCATTGCAACGACAATCGACAAGGTTACTTCTTCATGGTCGCAACACCTCCACCGCGAACCAATTATTGGTATATTACCTTTACCGCAATGGGACAGATGATAGCCCCGCTGGATAGGTAGGCTAGATCGTAACGGGAGCGAAATTTGTTTTTCTAATTAATTTTTAATTTAATCGAAGGCGCCAAAGGAAACATATTGCACGCTATTAATTCAATTAATTCTACCTTGAGACGATAATCATTTCTACGGGTGGGCAATCAGAACCTAAAAAGCCGTCTCGATTTTTCCGAAGTTCAAAAAGACGACGAAGAATTGCACTTGACCTAATTTTTGTCAAATTTCGGAGAACACCTTGAGGATTTTTGAACGCTCCCAAGGTGCCCGAGGGCTGAAACAAAAGCCAAACAATGCCCAAAACCAAAACGCAGTTGTATCAGGCATCGCAAGTACGCTCAAATATTTAATTGACCTCCAGAAGATGACTCGTGCCGAGCGCAGCCAGCCAGGTGAATCAATTGATCATTTTTACCTTCAGTGCTATCAGACCACCACCAGAACACCAGGCGCTCCCACCACATGGTTCAGCGAACTTTTAATGGCCACTAGCATGTGCCAGACGCCTTCAAGTTCAAAAATTATCACTTTGTTCCATTTACACGAAAACTACGCCGGTTGTTAAAATTTGGGATTTACGACGTTTTGTGGTTGTCTAGCTTTTTCTAGCCTGGGCAGATAAGAATTGGTTAAGGTCAATTTGTTATTTGGCTGATGTGAACGATTTAGAGTTCAAGGGAAATTCTAATGAAGGGGCGTGTTTCGTGGAAAAGTGGAATTAAATAAACTATGAAATGAGAAATAAAACAAATAAGTTAAACGTTGTGCAATGAACACACAGAATATTTTTCGAAATTTTTCAATCTCTTTCTTAAAATATTTTTTGATTTCAATCTCTTTCCTAAAATATTTTTTGACTTATTTTAGCTCTATTAGGCTCTAGGCTTTCTTACGTGATTGTATAAGATTAAGTAACAGAATGAAATTATTTATATTTCTTCTCTATTAACTCACAAAATTTAAATTTACAATAAGATTTTAATCTCCTCAAATTTCATTTAAAGGAAAGAAGCAGTTCAATCAAAGCAAAATAAGATTATTACTTAACAAATTATGATATACGCTTTGAAAATAATTTTTAAATTTTATGTAAACACAATCTAAACATTAAAAACTTATTTCGAATCGATAAATGAAATTTAATTATAAATTAAACTGCACTTACTTTTAAGCATCAATTTTCATTCGTCACGTTTTAATAATACTTCATATTTTGTTTACACCCTTTATTTTTATTTCATGTAAACGTTTGTCCTTCAAAAAATAAAATTCTCAGAATAAATAAATTTTCACGTTACAAGTCATTGCACGCAAATCGTTTTATTTTTTCTTGTTTTCTCACGAATTCAAAAAACCTCTTCATAAAAACATAATTCCCACCATTATGATGCAAAATTACACCTGAAAAGTATAAAAAGAGGGCTGAAGGACTGAGTTTAAGCACACAATTTCAATCGCTAACAACGACAGTTTATTTTATTAATAAAAACAAAAATATTTATTTTAAGATTATAAGATTTTAAATTAAGTACTGCGATGTATTTATATCATACAAGAATGAGCAATTCCTACAAATTATACAATTCTCGACGTCGCTTTTATTACGGAGCAATTACCAAGTAATTTGATGTTCGACATACACAAACGAGGAGAGATAATGCCATTTTATATCATTTGAATTTAGCTGGACTAAGATGAAAGCCAATCCAGTTTTATTTAGGACGTTGCTTCACCACATCTCTGATTCTTAACTCTTCGTTTTACCTACGACAAAGATAAGAGAATTTTGATAATCTGTTGATAAGGAAAAGATTTTTGTATAAAGTTGCCAAAAATTCTATTCATTCGTTTAATTCTCGTATCGAATTGTAGTTAATACAAAGATTGAGTGATTTTATTTTGAGTAACTATTCAAAAATGTTAGTATTGAAAGCACTGGATTGTTGACTATATTCGACTTTTAAATATAAATGCAGCTCGGTTTTGTAGTCGTATTTAATAAATAACTAATTAGTGAAATAAAGCATAATGAATTTGAATTTTGTTGTAAAAACTGTGAGATTTTTGGGGTATTCAACTGGATCGAGATAAAGCGCCACATCAAATATTCAGCATCTGGATACTCCATGCTCAAAAGTACACGTTTGGAAAAGGAATAAAAATATTGTCCTACACCCACCAACAATTAAAAAGTTTATTTTATTAAAGATAACAATTTTGTTATTTTACAAATATGCTAAGTATCTCTTTATCTACATCTGCACTGTATCTTTGAATTACATGTGAACATGTGAATTTATTTTATTGATCTTTGTGTGTTTACATAACATCAAGCTCTATATACTCTTGTACAGTGGGAAATATTTGTTATTTTAAGTAATTCGGTATATGCAAAGCTCAGTCTTAGTTAATTCTTGAAATATCGCAGGCAAACGAGTAGAAAAGATGAATTTCGAGGGAAGAAGTCCATATCCATAAGTTAAAAACAACGATCCCTTTTTTCAGTCACAACGTTGGATACAATTTTTACTATCTAGAATTATATCACATTTTCATACTGAGCTCTGACTTAAATAAAAAATCACATTATGTAACGATAGAGCATGGTTTTATTTTAATGAACAATAATTTCCCAGAAGTGAATAGGAGCTGAAAGTGCATTTCCGCAGTCTGAATATTACTCGAGCTCTTATAAAGCTTGATGCCAGTGATAAATGCAGATAAAATTTATATAAAAATAAATAAATTGGAAAGACGTGATAAACCGAGACTTACTCCTTAAAACGAAAAATTTAATTATAAGGTAATGTGTATAAGGTAAATGTGATATACAAATTTCAATTTATCATCATGAAATTCTCGGTTCTTTAAAATGAAAAAAATGCGTATTTTCTTTAAATTAATCCTTCTTATGCACAACAATTCAAATTTTTTTCCTTTTACAGAGTTTTTCCATAGCCTTAAAATTGTTACACTATTTTATTTATCATTTTATTTGAGCAAAATGCGTCTTGGGACATTACGAGGAATTTTAGTTATCATAACATGTTCATGTATATGTTCAGGAATATCGCAAAATGTAATATACTATTTTGTAAATTCTGTTAAATTATGTGACTCTCTTTCAGACTGGAAGTCGCTATTACCATCAATCTAGTGGTTCAATTTATAAAAATCCTTTTGCCGCCTTTCTGGCAACTATGAAGCCATCAGTTGAATCAAACACAAGCAATAACGGACAACGGCAATGCTGTAATTAACTAACTCCATACTAAATTCGTTTTCGACTGGTATGATTTGATTTTATAGCTTGTGGAATCAAGAACACAGAGAATCGGATTGTCGGTGGAAGAGAAACTAAGGCCTTAGAGTACCCATGGATGGCGGCAATATACAACCAAGGTCGTTTCATCTGCGGAGGAACTGTGATAAGCGAAAGTGCTATTTTGACCGCTGGTCACTGTATTTTAAGAAGCCTACGGAGATTCTATGAAGTTAAGCTGAATGTTCACAATGTTAACACAGATCAGGGCGATGCTGTAGAGGTTGGTTCCGCTTTTGTACTGGTCAAAACATAATACAGCTCAATATATTATATAAGATTCTTGACATTATTGTTCATCCCGGATACGATGGACAGCGGCTTCGAAACGATATCGCT
The DNA here is from genome assembly GCA_001932985.1 of Proctacanthus coquilletti. Lineage (NCBI taxonomy): Eukaryota > Metazoa > Arthropoda > Insecta > Diptera > Asilidae > Proctacanthus > Proctacanthus coquilletti. Next base: position 217,204 of record MNCL01000190.1, on the reverse strand, counting down.
TTAATCAGAATAAAATCAAGCGTCCCGGTTACCGCAATTTGTTTAGACACAAATAACTTGGCAGAACATACTGGACGAAATGTGAGCACTAGAATGAAAGGTTTAGCGCATATATAGTCATATTTTTTCTGCAGGGTATCGCATTAGGATGGGGCAGGATCACTGAAAATGGCCCGCTTCCAGGGACCTTACAAGAAGTAGTGCTTAAAATTATAAGCCGTGCGGAATGCAGGCGAGCACTGCCTATGCCGATCTATGACTATAATTTATGCACTTATGAGCCAGGCAAAGACGCCTGTCAGGTAATAGACCTTTAGCTTAATCAATTATTTTTTTCAGACAGACAAATAAAGAAAAGAAAATAATGAAATAAATAACTTACTTCCAGGGAGATAGCGGCGGTCCTCTATTTATTGAAGAAGGAGGAATCTACACTCAAGTTGGTAATAAAAACTCATCTATGTAATTTTTATATAAAATATAAATACAATTAATTCCAGGAGTTATTTCTTGGGGTTATGGATGCGCACGTCAAGGATTTCCGGGAGTCTACACTAGAGTGTCAAATTTTATTCCTTGGATTACTATTACAATTGGACAGTCATTTTTTACTTGTAAATCATAGAAATAAATTTTATATTTGAAAATTTTAGTTTTTGTTGTATAAATTGTCGGGAAAGAAAGCCTAAATCTAATCAAGACTTGAACTTGGAATCTCACTAACGAAGCAGCCTTTTTACTTAAAAATAAGTCGATGGACTAGTAAATCCGATTTTACAGTATTTGTTATAATATAACAAACATTTTAAATCTTCCTTCAATTTTCCGAAATTTCATTTCGAATTCAGTGTGAAGATTGCACGCGATGTTCATACTATAAATGCCTTTTCTGCCCTTATCACACGAAATTTGTGTATAATTTTTCTACTTTATTAAAGAAATTTAAACAGACAATATGTGATCAAAATTACAAATTGTATCAATCTCCTGTTCAATTATTTAAAGAAACGCAAACTCTTCCACGTAATTTCCGTAAATAAAGAGCTCACCTTGATCTTGACTACAACTTCAGAGAGGCAAGTTATGAAGATTTTTTTGCTTTAGCTTTGATTTACGGAGCGTAGCAGCACACCTGATGATTGGACGATGTCTCATCAGCTAGGTAGGTAGGCATCGATCAATCCATTCCACTTCGGCACGTCACATACAACATTTTTATTTTCGCTTTGTCTTATTATTTCGTTTTTTCTTTCTTAATTTCCTCACCTTCTTCACTAGATCATATGCAAAAGGCGATCGAAGAAAGTTTTTCGCTTGAAGAAAAAGTAGTTGACCAGCCACGAAACATGAAATAAAAAAATAAAATAAAATGGGACAAAAAATCGAAATGAAAACAAAAGAGTACGAAACGGAACGAATTTAGAGAAGTGTCCCGCCAAAAGGTGAATATAATTTCGTAAATTTTTGACGGTGCCTGAGTCTCAACCTGAACGAAGCGCTTCTTGACCGAGTTCATTTACAAATTGGATTTGCATCAAATCGATTTATAATAAATCTTTGATTTATTTGTGTGGTGCTAAATTTAATACTTTTTCTGTGTATAATTTTGTGCTATTCATATTTACTTTACAATGGGACAATCATCTGATTTGTTTCTCGCGATCACTTTTTTTATATTATTTATATCCTCTCAGGTAATTTTTATAACATTTAGTGAGTTTAATTCAATAAACAGCACTGTGATCTCGTTTTATTTAGATTTTATTCGAAACAAAGTGATAGTTGTTTATTTTAACTTTATTTTCACTTACGTAGGCATCTTTAAATGTTACAAATAGTGACGAAAATAAGGTCAATGGTCGGCAGAACCCTTTTGTAGAATGGCTCGGAGGATTGATAGGGATTAGGAAAACGACGACAGAAAAACCAATCACAACAACTCGTAAGCCTATAGAACTGCCAAATTTGTGTAAAATAAAATGCGGTATTTAAAATATAACATTAAAATATTATCATGATAAAAAAAAAGAATATTTCAGTGTGTGGAGTGCCTAACAAGAAACGAAGAATTGTTGGGGGTCACGAGACCCAAGTCAATCAATACCCATGGGTGGCTATGTTAGTTTACAACACAAAATTCTATTGTGGAGCAACTCTAATCAACGATAAATACGTGATGACGGCTGCCCACTGTGTCAGTGGATTCAATCCGAGTTATATTACTATTCGATTTTTAGAACACGATCGAGCCAACCCAAGTCCCGATAGAATCGATAGAAAGGTAAAAAGGCAGAAACGTGCAAGCATAAAAATTTTGGAATATAAATTTATTCTTTCCAGGTAAAAAAAGTTATTATACATTCCAGATACACTGGATCGACTTACAATAACGATATTGCTCTAATTCAACTAGACAAGCCCATGGAACTGAATTCGCAAATAAGACCCGCGTGTCTACCAACACCGAAAAAGTCGTTTACTGGAGAAATTGTAATTAATTTATATTATTATATTATACTTTATGAGATTCCACTTTATATGCGATTTTTGCCGATTTAGGGTATTGCAATGGGTTGGGGAGCAATCAAAGAACATGGGTCAACTTCAAACACTTTGCAAGAAGTAAACGTTCCAATTCTTTCAAACAGTGAGTGCAAAAGGACTAAATACGGCCCTAATCGAATTACTGATAATATGATTTGCGCTGGATATCAGGAAGGAGAGAAGGATTCATGCCAGGTAAGTTAAAGAGATTATTTAAATCAGTTCACAGAACAAAAGTAATTAATTTTATTTTAATTATAGGGCGACAGTGGAGGTCCAATGCATGTTGATAATGGAGCTGCCTATGAGATTGTCGGTAGGATGAACTTTTAGAAAATTCTAGCTGTATCTTACTACATCTTAAATAATCATTCAGGAATAGTTTCATGGGGCGAAGGATGTGCTCAACCGAATCAACCAGGCGTTTATACCCGCGTGAATCGATATCTTACCTGGACAAAGAGCAACACACCTGACGGTTGCTATTGTTAATACTATAGGATAATTTTAATAAAATCCCTATAATTTATATTCAAACCAAATGTTTTATTTTTGTATGAGTCACAAGTCCTAAACCATAAAATTTCGAATTTCGATTTTACTCAAAAGTAAAATAACAGGCTTTAGGTTTTCTTCTTGCATGATACGGTGCAGTGGATCTACCTTTCTACAGCAGGAGTTTAAATTTTATGACCAAATTTGAGCACAACATTTCTTCAGGTTTATACTTTCGAAATACATAATAAAATATTGCAAAAATCTACTTTTCAAATAAGAACGACCCCTTAATTTAAAAAACTTTTATACCATAATAAAATTCTATGATTTGTCTCACTTTTGTTTTTGCTTTGCGATTCTTGCTTGCATTTTGTTTTGTAGATTTATAAAATACTTTATTATTCAAAATATTGTTAAAAACTTCATTGAATTCAACTCTCAAAAAATAAATCACAGAGTTGAAGTTCAATTTCCCCAAAGTAATTAATTTTCAGGAAACTGTAATAAGTAAATATAGTGTAATTTTCATTTAAAGCACTTTTGTCAACGTAGGAATTATATAATTTTTAATATAAATATTGGTACATATTTATATATATTTACAAAATTGCTTAAAAAAAGACGTTAAACCTCAAAGAAAAAAAATAAATAAATACAAAATTATACAAATAAAACAAGAATGAACTTTTATTTAAATAAATCAGAGCAGTAGCCAGATATTCCTTATATAAATACCTTCTCTTCCTATCAGAGCCAAAATCTTCTTCCTGCAGGTAGCCAAGAAGCGCTTAAGCTTATGAAAAATGTTTACAATCATTCAGTTTACTGCTGCTAATAAATCTTAAATCACGCACGGAATCAAGATCAGAAAAGGGATCAGTGGTCTTTAGGTACTCTACACACCTTCCAGCAAATAATCCCAACCCAAATATTTGGAAGCATCTTAAAGTGCTAATCTGACACCGCGAATAAACAGTACTGAATACCGTTACATGTGTATAAGAACCGGTTACCATTAATAAATTTACGAGAATTCCAGGTAATGACCTGCAGCAATAAATTAAGCAATCAAGCTGTAACGAGCAAGGCTGTTTGATATTTGTTTCCTTTTGATACTTCGACACGGTTTAAGATCCACGAATCCACCGCGTCCACTCTGAAGAGTAAATGTGCCAAAAGGGCTACACAACTTAATCGTGTTTTATTGATTCCGATAATAAAGAAATCTTTCTTAACCAGAATTTCTCAAATTGAATGATATCCGAACGATGGTCTGTTGCATTGTGAAACTTTTACTTGGCTTCCTCCCACCTGCATGTTTTTGGTAGTCGGTAATCACCTGAAGGAAGAAGCTAATCCGCAGGCAGCACGTTCCGCTAATTATTGAAAACTCTCTAACCAGAAGAAGATGATTTCACTTTTATCGACGGACAAACGAAACGATTTGCATCTTGGCGATTGGATCCGATATTCGATTTGATTGGTCCCTTAATGGCGCGGAAAATTTTTCTCTTTTTTTCGGCGGTTTCTTCGCGGGTCCGCGGATTCGGATTCGCGGGTCCCACATGAACAAAGATTTGCATCAATTCTGCAGCATTTTTTTATGGAAGGCGGCCCCAGTGACCCCTTTTCCGCGGCCGTATTTATGCTGACCGAAAGACAGTTCTGCATCGCATTCTTGCAGAAATCGTTGGACTCTAAAAGTCGTTTAATTTCCGCTAAAATCGACTGTGCAAAATTTTCTGCAGATTTTGTGTTTTCAAACGTTTTAATAGAAATATTTTTACGAGAGTGGAAATAGAATGAAGTTACGTTTAGTTCTGTTCGTCTCAGGTGTTTTGTGCAGTGCTGTCAACGGACAGGTAAGGACGGTGCGGAGCTGGAGGTTCTAGAGGGCATTTACCTCATATTCGAGTTTTGATTACTTGTATTTCAAAAGGAATATATACAAGAGAATTTTACTTGATATTTTCTTTAGTTCTTGACATCTTTTCTCAGCCTTACTTGTTAATTCTGGGTGATTTTACCACATCAAGCCCTGCGATAATTTTACTACTATTTTTATATGTGCACAAAGTGCAGTCTGTGTCTCCCGCAACAGTTTTTACGATTTAAATGTGCACTACAAATATGTAGTATAAAAATATCGTGAACAATTATTCTGGCAAGCTAAAAATTCTGTTTCTGGGATTAGTACAAAAGAATATTCCATTTTTTTCCTTGCTCCGTACGAGAAGAAGTTATTTACAAAGCCCCACCTCCTGTGAGGCAGTTTTTGCGAATTATTATATTGCCAACAATTACGACATCGAGAACTTGATAAATTAAAAACCTTTCCCCTTCCAGATTTTCCTTCTACCAGCGACATATAACGCAGATCTTCAAAACTTCTACATCAATCTGCAGAAGAACTCCTCAGCTCCGCAGTACAGCAATGAAGCGATCGAAGAGCTTTCATTACCCGAAGAAACTAACGGAGCAGATCTGGTATCCGATGAAAATCAAAGCAACGTCGAAATTCCACCTACAACCGAATTTGAAGGAGAAGGAAGACAAGCGCGCCAGTGCCCCCGTTGTGGTAAATAATTAATTACAAATTTTATCAGTATAAAGCCATCGAATCAACGGAATATTAACGTTGAGATATTCCTCATGTGGCATTCATAAACTGTGCACTCTTTCAGGAACATTTATTTTGCTATTTTTTACATGTCCTCCCTCTTGTTACCTTAGCTTGTGGTATACCGAACAATAACCGAATAATTGGCGGCACTGAAGTCCATTACAACAAGTACCCTTGGATGGCACAATTGCTGTACAATAAAAACTTCTTCTGTGGAGGAGCACTTATTAACAATATGTACGTCCTTACCGCTGCGCATTGCGCACAAGGGCTCAGAGCTGAGCATATCACCGTTCGCTTCTTAGAATTCAACAGGACGAAGGCCAATGGGATCTTTAGAAAGGTAATTGATAAAAGATTTGTCTAGGACTGTCTTCATAAATTATAATTGTATATATAACTCCAAATATAATTTCATTTAAACAGCAAACCGAGTAACATGCACGATTTCAGTTTTAGTCAAATATTTAACGCCAAACTGAAATCTACACCGATCTTTCTTGCTTTTCTGCTTCTACCTTGTTTCCATAAAAAGTGGTCACAAATCTTAGTGCAAAATTGCTCGAAAGTTACAAATATGCTAACAGAGCGAAATAAAAATGGTTACTTATGTTGGAATCTTAAGAAGGAGTAGCTTAAAGTCATGAATTATTTTATTCGAAAAATAGTTAATTATTGTGTTGAAACTTGGAGAATAATTAATTTTTTTCACTCCTTTTCGAATTTTTAATGAAATGAAGTCGTCTTTTGCTGCTAATGCCTAAAAAGTAAAATTAAAAATATTCTTAAATTATGAAAAAGAAATACTACGACAACTTCTCCGCAGTCGGTAGGATTCGAACCTACGCTCCCAGAGGGAATCTGATTTCTAGTCAGACGCCTTAACCGCTCGGCCACGACTGCTGTGTCCAACACTTCTTCTCTATAATCTAGAAATCCTGCACACAACATTTTAAATAACGGAATATACTACAGTAATATAAAAAAATAAGAATAAATTCTTTAATAAAAAACAAATCACTAAGCAACAGATAAAATTCTAGTTTAATTTTGTCCACAAAAAAGCTTTTTATAGCAAAGTTTCATACGCCTTAAGTGTTTTAGCTAAAAGCTTTTTATAACATTTAAACTGGGAAACTTGCTTAACGAGAAATTATTTAACGGTACCAGAAATAAATCGAACAGTGACCATTTCTGCCTCTAAGTTGAAAGAAAGACCAATAGGGAATGGAAGAGGAAAAAAGGTGGTGCTCCCCACTCACGCACTTGGGCTCGTCCGGGATTTGAACCCGGGAGCTCCCGCACCCTAAGCGGAAATCATACCCCTAGACCAACGAGCCGAGTGGTCGAACTCTCCAGCCGTTTTTCCATCAGGAAGGAGCATACGACAGAATCCGCTTGAGGTGATCATGTTTAATATAATTTTCCGAATAATACGCACTTTTGTGATGATCCCTACAAATGGAGGTATGTTTCCATAGATTTTGTCACGCTTAATACAACTCGTCTTTCCGCGTAATACGCCACCGTCGCTGCAACCTACATGTTGTTCCACGCGGCATCGGCTAGGGACTCAGCGACCTGAACGTCGAATTACCCGATCTGCAGCAAGCATTAGATGTAACTAAAACTAAAGTCCATACATAATAATTTCGAACAGTTCATAGTTACACTATACAATATAAGTCAGTATTATATTTTGCATTATTTTCGATCTTCGCGCCTCCCGCATAAAGTTATTTTCGCGCGACATTTTCAACATCGTCTTCAGCGGGTTCTACTGTATTTAAATATTTGGTACCTCCATCGAGATAATATTTATTTATTTTTAAACTCATTTCTCCTAATGCAGTAATTAAGTCCACTAAGCCGAAATACGCAACAGAAACGAACTCGACCTATCTATGAACACACTACAAATTCAGTACGCGTGTAGGGAGCGAGTCTACTATTACTACGCACCTGTCCAAACATAGTACCGAGCAATACTAACACTTTTTGGACCCTAATAAGTGCTTATTAAACAATACAGTTTTAAGTTAAGTATTTTCCTAAAATCGTAATTTGTGAGAAAAGGAAACAAATATTTCAAACTATGCATGCAACGGCATAGATGCCCATGCACAATGTCCTACATTGACCACTTGTTTGTTATATTTCCGTAACAAAATCAACTACTTTTCCGCCAAAGAAGATTTTTTTTTAGATTCACCTTGGGAAAGTCCAGAAACTGTAGTACACATCTTTTCCAGATTTCAAAAGTGACCGTTTACAAGGGCTACAACCAATACACAGTGAACAACGACATTGCCCTCCTGAGGCTGAGTAACCCAATCCCCATCACTGGAATCATCAGACCCATCTGCTTGCCGAAGCAACCTCCTAGATCGTTTAGTGGACAAGTAGTAAGATGGATATCTGAATTCAGTCTGCAAAGTGTCTTAACAATTTTCGAATTCATGACCACAGGGCACCGTCGCTGGCTGGGGCGTCACGAAACAAAATGGTATACCTTCGAACATCCTACGTGAGGTCCAAGTGCCGATCCTGACCAACGAGGCCTGCAGAAGAACGGTCTACGGCGGCAAGATTACGAAGCAGATGCTGTGCGCGGGATATGCACAAGGAAAGCTGGATGCTTGCCAGGTCAAGTACTAATTACGCCTATGCACACATTTGAACTTCGACTGAGTATTAGCACTTTTTTAATACTACAGTTCCTCGGTTCCTTTCGTTTCACAATATGTGCCTTCAAATTTTCATTTTCGAATTAAATCCTTTGCTCATCAGAAACTTGCTCTACTTCAATTTAAATTTTTTTATTTAGCAAAAAACTTGGATAAAATGTTAAATGGTTATCCGTTTTCCAATTGCACCTACTTTTGCTTATGCAATTAAAGTTGTCAATTCTTATAAGAAAAACTTACCCAACTGGCTCGTTGGTCTAGGGGTATGATTTCCGCTTAGGGTGCGGGAGGTCCCGGGTTCAAATCCCGGACGAGCCCGAGTAAAGTGCTGTGTTTTTTAGAAAATTAATTTTTGTTAATTACTATTTTCTTATAGTATTCAAAACTTCCTATTACAAGTTACTAAATACACATTTTTTATTTACAGGGTGACAGTGGTGGCCCCTTAGTGGTTTATACTAAAACAGCGTACGAACAAGCGGGTTGGTTTCGAAATTTGTGGACCAACCGAAGTAGATTTATTTACAAATATTTTCCTTTCAGGAATTGTGTCGTTTGGTAATGGGTGTGCCCTCCCCAACAGTCCAGGAGTTTACACTCGGGTCACGGAATTCAAGCAATGGATCCAGGACAATACCAAAGATGCATGCTATTGCACACACCCATGAAACTCAAAAAAAGACTGTACACATTGTGAAAACTTCTTAGCAAAATAAAGTCATTTTCCCAATATTCCGTCGCTTTTGATGATGAAAACCGAGAATCAAAAGAAGTCATTGAACCGGCGATTTGTTATATACTTCTCTTTTAAAGCGACGATTTGATTTCGTCGTGTGCACCTAAAGAAAGACACGAACACCTTTCAAAGGAAATTAGTTCCGACTGGGTACTAATCAGGCGTGAAAATGATCGACGGCTACTTGAAGACTCACTCTCATTTAGCCCGGAATTGTTTTTCTTTTCACGCATTTTATTTTCTGGGTCAAGAACTTCTAGAAAATTGATAGAGATTCAGTAAGCATCACCAGGCAATTCAGGGATCCGATTTAGTCAGATGAAGATCACGATCGTGTTAAGACCTTAACAAAACGTGTGTAATTTAATGGGAGCTATTTTAGTGTTACACCTTGTTTTAATTGTTACACTTTGCGAAATGCCAAAGAAAATTGGTGTTGAAGCAAGTCCGAATCAAACCCCGTACGAGTTTGCTCCTAGGGAGTATTCCATCGAAAATCAAACACCTCGCGCCAAAAACCACCGCTACTATGACGATCCATACGACTACAGTCTGCTGGATCATATTCTGTCTCCTAGTCTACGAATGTATCAAAATCCCAAGGAACAGAATAAGACTTCTGAAGAATATTTTTATACTGACCTCAACGAAGGGGAAGTTTTCATAAATGCCACATCCTACCGTCAAGGCGATTATGAAGCGACACTAGATCATCCAATCCAGCCGGATTTATTGCCCCGTTTTATATCCCAGCCTCAAATAAGCAACAAAATTGACTACGACTACGACTACGATTTCAAGAAACCCCTACAAGTGGCTCAGAAAAAACGCATTGCGGTGAAAAAGTGCGGGAAATGCAGTAAGTGTGCTGAAAAAAATTCAGATCATCTATATCGAAATTTTTTTGAAAGAATGCGGCGTGCAGGTTGGAAGACATCTTGAAGGGGAAATTGGTACTCCGAATGAATTCCCATGGCTAGCGATGTTGGCCTATTTCGGAAGAATTTACTGCTCTGGCAGCCTTGTAAACAGTCTATATGTGGTCTCAGCTGGACACTGTACAAGGGGCTACCAGACAGCAAGGATTCTAGTGAAGTTTGTTCAATACGATGGAGAAAGTCCTGAAGATACATCCAATATTATTAGAAAGGTAGAACTCATCAAATGAAATTGATTTAAATTTATAATATTGCTACTTAAAAAGGTCGCAAGAGTTCTAAGGCCTAAAGGATATGATGAAAAGTCCTTAGACAACGACATATCACTTCTAAAGCTGGTCAGGGCTGTACCAGTTCGAAGTAGTCTCATACGACCTGTGTGCTTACCTGAACCGAAAACTTCCTTCGGTGGACAAGATGTAAAAAATTCTGCATTATTTTTGGGAACGTTTGAATAATTAAAGAGTACTATCTCCAGGGCATTTTAGTAGGATGGGGAACATTTGCGGACTCTGAGACATCATCACTGGTTAGAAAAGCAATTGTACCAATTATTAGTAATAGACGATGCAGAGCGACTGCCCATGGGGACTCGATTACTAGTAAAATGATTTGTGCCAAAAACCCTTTGAAAAAAGGAAGAAGCGGCTGCTTTGTAAGATTCTAATTCTACTTCTTAAAAACCTTGTAAACTCACATCCGATTTTTCTCAGGGTAATAGCGGAGGGCCTTTGCTGGCTGTTCAAGGTGGACGATATAGATTGGCTGGTAAAGAACAACAATAACAGCACACTAAGGGGTTTTCAAATAATATAACATAATTTTTAAAGGTATTGTTTCCTGGGGTAAAACCTGTGCTAGAAGAGCTCCACCAGGGGTTTACACACGGGTCACTAAATTTAACAGATGGATAAGGAAATACAGCGATGGGGCTTGTTGGTGTTCTTAAGATTTAGCATTACTTTTGTAAAAGCCTGAATACGAAAAATGTACAAATATAGAGAGGGAAAGGAACAAAGTACTTGCAATTTTTGATAATTCTGACCTTTAGTACCAATCTAATATGGCTTCGTATTAAATTATATTCGTTTTGTTCCAAGTAAATAAAATAAATCGCATACGTCTATGTTTTGAATTTACTCATTTTAAGACAAATACTATCAAAAATACATTGATTTTATTGTGGGTGAGTTTAACAGGGTCCGATTGAGTGTGCCATTTGTTTTTCAATTTAAATAGATGTAATTCATCTTTAATCATCAACGTTTGGACCATCAATCAACCAAAAGGTTTCCATTTCGCCTTTTCCCTAAAATAAATTAAAAATTTATAGAAATATAGAATAAATTAAAATACAAGCACAGAAGCTGGTTACCTTCACTTTAACGTGTCCTCTGGGGACCAAAGTATAGTTGCGATCTCTAATTTTATCAGCTGTAAAGCTGGAAACCTGGATTTTGTTGGGTTCCCCACTGCTCTCCATTCGAGAGGCAGTGTTCACTGTATCTCCAAACAGACAGTACCTTGGCACTTTTAAACCAACTACCCCAGCTACAACAGCACCCGAATGAATTCCTAAAATTTGAAATTAAGAATTATATTATTTATTTTGGAATGCTAGTCTTTATTTGTTGCTACCAATTTTAATAGAGACGCCGGGAATATTAAGTTCTTTGATCCTCTTGATAAGCCGCAAAGCAAGATCTGATGCATGTTCTGCATGTAGGGGATTTATGTCCGGAGCCCCACTAACTGCCATGTAAACCTTTAAAATGGGAGTAATAGTAATATAAATAAATAGAGAGGGCAGTCAAAAGATACCGTTCCAACAGTTTCAACTTTGTATACTAGTGGAGAAACAATTTCCTCATCGAAAGCTGAAAAAACTGTATTTAATGTTGCTACGGCACTCATTGCGTCTTGCAGGTTGCTGTCGGAGTAAGACAAATTCTGTAACATGAAGGAAGTTAATTTGTGTCTATCTGAAGTAGCCTCTAGTACCATCAACTCTCCAAAAAGAACAGAGACCTGTTCAAAACTCTGACAAGTGTTCAAGGGATCACATCCGGTTCTTAACCGTTCTGCCACTGGTCTAGGGATCATTGAATACAAGAGCTCGTCCCCCTGCCGCTTCCAAGAGTCAGCTAGCTGCAGGGATTTTTCCAGTTCATCGGACCGCTGCTCCTCTTTTTCGAACATCAGTTCCAACTTTGAGCAGTGCTGCCATCCCGCCATGACCATTTCGCGACTTAACCCGTGTGGGTTCAGATCATTCAAGTATAGACCCATCCCGTGCAATTCGTCCAGATTATTTATCCTTTGGGAATTAAAATGGAATACCACCAGCAGTAGAAAATTTAATGTAACAAAAATAAAAAGACAATGTAAGTAAATCCAAATAACAACACCCGGTCTTGGGTGTGAAAATGAGGTTATGAGTTAAGGAAGAAACTTTTAGATTAAAAAGTAAATACACCCTGGGCTCGTCCGGGATTTGAACCCGGGACCTCCCGCACCCTAAGCGGAAATCATACCCCTAGACCAACGAGCCTGTGGTACAACGGGCTCCAAAATGACAATTTCTACTCATAAGGTTTTGGCTCAAGAGTAAGTAAACATTGCTTTATTTTAGAGAAAATTAACTTGCGTGGACTTTGAACTATAAAGGGTCAAATTACATGTGATTTAAGAGCCCAACTTGCAGCGACTTGCGGCAACTTAGATCTTGCATAGTTGCGTATTTTAAGCAAATGTTTTTAGCGGTAACAGATGAGAAAAAATGAAGCCGAGATAAGAAAAAGACATTTATCTTATCCATCGTAGGGTATTCTCAATTCCTATGACCCCTATGAACTATTGGCTACTGGCTTTTAATCATCCAGGGCAAATATCATACGCTTTAAGTTGTGTTTTAGAGATCAAAATGTGCAGGGCACGTCGAAACAGCAGCTGATTTGCTCGTTCTTTTATCATAATAACAATCATTGTACTGACCCCTTGGGAGTGGTTCTGTGAACAACTTTTCAACCTAGGAATATCCAAATTGAAGCATATAACTAACCAAGAAGAATGCCGTTGCGATCCCAACCTTAGTTGAGCATTTCAATAAAAAAATTCGGAGTGAATTTTATTAACTAGGAATTTTAAAGATAAAGTTAGTTCACTGGAATTAATTTTCTCGTACGGCAATTGTAGCTCTTCTATTTTGAAAGTCCACAAATTGAAAACTATGCAGAGCTTCGTCATTAAATTTTGAGAAGCCATTTCTAATACTGCAGACTCTTTCAAAATCAAAAAAAAAAAAGAAATCTCTCGAAGAGGTTCTTTTTATTTCTGCGAAAAGAGTTTATTATTCCGCATGTTTGAAATTCAATTCCGAGGGATAAAATCGCTTGCACTAAAAGAGAGTTCTTGTCCCGACCAGCTCTTTGTGTCCATTTTCATTTGGCGAGAAAAGGACATCTCAAAGGTGATTAAAGGGCTTTTACAAAGTTAATTTTTGGGGTCGAAATTCCGAGTTCCGTGGATCCTGACCATCAGCAATCCCGAATTGGATTAAAAAGTACCCAACTTAGCGCCAAAAACTTATAACGATTTCCATTTAAAAAAAACACCCCTGAATTCTATTTTTAATTTTGATATTTTTATGGACTAAAAAATTAAATAAACGCGTCAAAACGCTAAGATATGAAAACAAATAAATTTCATTTTATTTTCATCAAATTGGCCGCAATATTTTCTGTTTTATTTTTTTAGAATGCAAATTTTCAAAATATTTGTTTTTTTCTTTGTCTTGTCAAAAAAACGCACGCCCCCTCTGACCCACTCAATGGGTCTGTTAAAAAAGAAGTGCAGCAGTCGTGGCCGAGCGGTTAAGGCGTCTGACTAGAAATCAGATTCCCTCTGGGAGCGTAGGTTCGAATCCTACCGACTGCGCAATAGTCAGGGGAAGTGTATTTTACAATCTAAATAAAAGTACAAAACAAAAAGTTCAAATGGCGCAATGTCTGGCTTTTTCACGCATACACGAGTCTTTATTTAAAGTTAAATTCCCTTTCCTCGGTTTCATTGCGTTTTGCTATTGAGTCCTCAATATGAATTTACCTTCAAGTTCCAATCAAGACATTTGGTAACACTTACAATGGACTGCACAGGAATATCAGGGAATCGACATCCTGCAAGAAAAACATTTGTCCTTTGAGCAGGATACTCCGCAATCCTTGGGATCCCCTTCTGTCCATGGGTGCTGCATCCTTTTCAGATTCAGGCAGGTCGACGTGACTGACCTCGCATTCATCATTAGTAATCAGGTGACAAGCATTTGCCGGTATGCCAGTGCCAGTTCTCACCAACTCCAGTTCGAAAAGGACTGTTTTCATTTGTACTACTGTGTTCCAGTTGAAGGATATCCCTTTAGGGCGTCTCAGCTTCAAATTGTCCGTGATGTTAGACCCTATGAAGCATTTCGGTGATTTGCTCGGATTGTGCAAAATCCACGTCTCAATGACCTCGATAAGAAAACAGGTTTTGAAATTTTTAATTTACTTTCATTCAAAATAGGGGTGAGGGTTTACCTTCTCCCCAGCACTTTGTATGGCCATGTTTCTATCGAGGACCAAAGCAAATGGGAATAATTCCAAGAGGACTTTTATATCAACATCTTTCAGTTTAAATTGTGAACAATGTGCTTTAGAATTCACTCTGCGAGCCATCTGCGATATCATTTAATTTCTTATATTTTCCGCGCTAGAAATTTTAAAAGTTACATAATCAGCGTTGTTGAAATCCAGTCGATATTTAACAACAATTGACTTTGACGACCCTGGTAATTGAATAGGTCCCATTGTACCACCACTGCTGTCGTTCTTGCTCTCTAGTATTCGAATCTTAATATCCAGTCCGTAGAAGGAGTTGGCGATTTCGTATAATTGACCCATAAAATAACGAGAAAACCCCGACCGACTGCTTCGGTAGATTAAAATTGCGCCATTTTCGTCGGTGTGCGTTAACTGCATCGAGGGACTTTTCATCTTCGGGTAGGTGAATCTCATTTGCAGGTGAATGTTATCAACGGACTGTAGAAAGTCGCAGAAGTACCGACCGGTTGCCTTTATCATTTTATCATAACTGTACCAATGCAAGATATAAATAATTTTATATATTTTTCAATTTCGCAATTCGTTATTCACCCAAAATTGCTGAAAAACCGAACAAAACATTTTCCAAAGAAATTCATGAAGTAATCGAAAGATTTCCCTGTAATAGCCGCTAGTGCAGCTGCTAGATCGGGCATTAGGGAATCTGGGTATTGCTGAAAAACAGAACGAAGTCACACCGAGGGTTTTCTTATGCTAATACTATTAATATCTGTGTAATACTATTAAATTCAAACCTGATGTGTTTTAAATGCTGTGTGTTTACAATCCGTCGCTCTAAGCGCTTGCTCCCAAACCTCATCACCGAATTCAGTCTGCAAGAAAAGTACTCAGTCTCTCTTAAAGATGCAAGAACAAGCTTCAAATCAAAAGCGTTTTTTTCCTACACTACATAATTTTTAATAAAACGAAAACTATTAATTTTGTAAATAGTCAACTAGTATCAAAAATATAATTGAAAATTATAAAATAAATATAAAAAAAAAATTGTATAAATAAAAAAATTTCCTAGATTAAGCATAGAGGACTCGGTTTATTTTTGGAAAATGACCGTTATTTCTCCATAAGACTGCTCCCTAAGGTGACACGCAGCAGTCGTGGCCGAGCGGTTAAGGCGTCTGACTAGAAATCAGATTCCCTCTGGGAGCGTAGGTTCGAATCCTACCGACTGCGAAGACGTGTAGTGTGGAAGAGGTGGAGGCCTTTCTTTTAGAGCTCCAAATTTAAATATTTCACAAAACGTTAACGGAGATCGGGAGCACATGTGCGAGGGATGCGAGTAGAAGCGAGTCAACAAGGTCAACAGCGGGTCGGCACGTGGATTTTATTGCCAGTGACATCGTTTAGGCATTGTCATTTCACAAAACACGTATTTTTAGTATAAATCAAATCCACGGATCCGTGAGGTTTTGTGAAGAAACCATAAACATTTCAGTTTTCAATTAAAATTTTTAATTTTTAATTTTTAATTCTAAATCATAACACACCCAAAAGCAAACAATATTAAATAAATAAAGATATGAAAAAGTTTCCGTTTTGGCTAAGGCTTAATTCTAAACTTTAAGACATATGGTTCTTGCCATACACATTAGTTAAAAATACCTATCTTTAAATGCTAACATATTTCAATAATCGTGTACCTCTTTTATTTCAGCCCGACGTGAATTATTTCATTTGAAAACTAACTTTTCTAAGGAAACAAGATATATTTATATTTGCCTAATATTAAATCTAAATATACAAACAAAAAACAGAATCAAACTATTGGTTCAAAGGAAATCCAATTACAAATTGATTACTTAATTGCAGAATAATAACTAAAAACGAAGTACTTCTATCCAAGATAAAAAATTGCGATTTAAATTTCTTACCTGCACGAAATACTGGACACTTTCCAATAGCATTCCATACATCTTGCCTTTTTATCTATCTATTCCTTGTTTAACTAGTTAATTTCTTATTTACGCCAATTATCTTCCTCTTAAATTTTATTACTTCGAAAGAAAGATAATTTGCTTATAACACGATATCCAAGATAACCGCCACATTTCCAATTTGTGATCGATTTCTTATATCTGCAATAAGAAATAAAAGTTAATTGCAGAGACGTAAATTAATAATCGAATTCCACCTCTCAAAGAGAAGAATGAAAGAAAAGTGGCATTTACTGCTTCAGAAATATTTTAAATCTAAAATGGAATTTACAAGCCAATTAAATTATATTTAACAGAAGTGTATGTGTATGAACTAAGCATTATACAGCTTTTCTTTAAGTTCTATTCTAGAAATGTGGTGTTAGAAGATGACCCCTCATTTGCACACCACCAGTTGCAACGAAGGTTAAAATACCAGTTCTTAACTACCTTCATTAGCCGGATAAGAAATTTAACTAAGAAATGTCCAAGAGGAAACAGATACGTTTATTACAAACGTAAGCTAATGGAATGAAAAACCAAAATTATATTTTATGTCTGACCTCCTAATTTTAAATTTATTAAAATCCATTGTTTCTATAAAATTTCAAACTTCACCATTTTCATTGAGATTCTGAGACATTTTTAAGCAATCAACAGGGAAGTATTTTTATGAGAACTTCAATCCACGTCAGTTTCGAGCTCCTAATGACTTCTCCCCTTTTCTAGATAAACGTGATACTCCTATGACTTTTAAATGCGTATTTAAATATTAGCTTAGTTATAGCATGCAGATTCAGTATTTTGTCATATAAAGTCTTATAAGAGGTGCTCATATATTGATTGGCAATTATAATCCTACAACTACACCTTCTACGTTCAGGCCCAATGTGTTTCTCTATTTTAGTAAATCTACCGAATTTTCATACACAAATAAACGGAAAACAATTTAACATTACGAATGCAATGAAATCCCATTAAATCACTATACCGATAAACGTAGATATCGATCAATCTCAATCAGATTAGATAGAGGAACACATTTAGCCTCGAAGCGTGAAAGACAAATCTACGAAACTTTATCACTTGACTTCCCAACAAAAAATCCAATGAGACAATAATGGAGAATAAATTCCCTTTAAGGCTTTCGATTTCAATGTCCTTCCTTTTCAATTCCTGACGAATCCTCCAAAATCCAATTCTTTATCATTCCCCAGCTCAGAGTTCGGAGGTATTATTGCTCAATTTGTCCGATTTGCAACATGCCAACCGCGAAGCGTAAGTAACGTGTTTTCTTTGCAGCCATCAATAGGTCTGTAATAGTAAGGTGTTTGGAAACACGAGATATCCAATCGAATAACACCCTTTATCCGTTTTATAAAAGGAGCTTTAGCTCCTTCAGGAAAATAAACCCATTTTCTTGGGAAAATCCAAAACATTTCCATTTCATTAAAGGTATCGAAACCACAGGACGGATGTTAAGCCTGAAGGATTGTAAAGAGTACAGCGTAAGGAAGTTTCTAGTGCTTTACGATGCTTAGGGAAGTTTAATACCAGTTACTCTTTTATCATTTTAAACGTGATCTATCTTCTGACCCCCTCCGTGCATTTTACGAAGTCAATTTAGAAGATTTTAATTTGAAAAATAAGAAAAATCTTTAAGATCTCATCACGTACTCCAGTTTTTTTTTTTTTTCAAGGAAACGTAAACAAATAGTTTTTCATCGTGAAATAATTATACACAAGTTGCTGGTAATTCGTTCGTCAGAATCTCTGAATTATGTGAATTAACCGCTGAATTGTTATTTCCCAAAACACTCACATCTACCACCTGTGGTACAATCACTTTACACTTAACTAAATCCCCTTCCTCCTCCTCCTGCTGGAAAAGTTCACATGCAATGTTTTCGCAAATATAAACAAACGAAAATAGCAGAGCCAAGAACAAGGTGTATGGGAAGTAGACATGTCTTACAAAAAAAAGGAATTCCCAAAGAATCGACCTAAATGAAAGTTTGATTCGGAATGCTTATCGGTTTTTTTCAGGAGTCATCAATTGCTTTTGGGGGGCGTAGAATTTTTATTAAAAAAATATTTCATACCAAGGGAGCTTTGATCGCATTTTCACCACTGTATAACAGGATTAAATTGAGTATCATCTTGCTCCGCGAGCCGACAAACAAATAGAAGTCTAGATAGAGTATAATATTAATATACTACTTTTCCATCGCAAGCAATGCGATTGAGTGTTGTATAACAGTGAGACTCTTAGGAGATGTTATTAGGGACGTATATAATTTTTATGGATTCCTTTTCCAAACCACATAGATTATAAAATCCAATGTGGAAATTACCTTCCATCGGACTTTAATAACAGACTTTATTATGTACTACACACAAATTGTTATTATTGTTCCTTATTATATTTATTGTGGTCATAATAAACTTTAAGTAGACAAATATGAAACAGAGAGAAGTTCACCTCTCCAAGGTTAATTCCGACTAGCTACATTAACGCCCTGATGGAAAATAAAATAGCATACAATATTACCTTCTTCTCTTCTCCTTATACGTCGTAGGAGATTGCAAGCAAAAATTATGACCCCCTTGAAATATTGGGATTTGCGAATAGAACTTTTTCTTTTTATTAAAAAATAAAATCCTTGTGATAAGAATGTTACTAAAGTTGATTAATTATCCAAATACAAAATTTAATACATTGAACAATAAAAATATTTGAATCATAAATTAGTAAACATAATTTACATAGTGAGTAATACAATTTTAGTATAAAAAGGACCAGGAGAGCACAAATTATTAATCCCTAAGCCCATTTCCATATTTCTTCTTTAGACCGGAAAACCCAGGAAGTCCACAAACCACCTTAAGTAATAAAATATACAACCCTTTTCCATTCTGGCTATTTAAATTCTAAATCCAGAAAACCAAAGGCAATTCAGGTAGGAATTCTCTCACTTAAATTATTTTAAGTAAAAAAAAATCCGCCTTTAAGGACACCCAAACAACCTTTGTCAATTCAGCATCCTTCCAAAAGAGTTATTAGGGTTATACTTTATTTCAAATAATTCGCCCGTGGCATTCAAAGTCCATTAAAGTGGCATATGGAATTCAATTTGTCTTTCCCACTGACCCAGACGAAGTCACGTTACGTTACAGTCAAAAAATTCTATAAGGAATGCGAACAGTGCACTTCCGCCTATTATTTTTCTTTGTAGGGTTCTTTCTCTAATTAATATTGAAATTTGACTTATTCCGGCATGTCCTGATCTGCTTTGATTTCGTGTTTAGACCTCCAATTGGACTTAATGTCGCCTATTAATCTTAACCATCCGTAATTAAGATATGTGTTACCTCTGGTAATAAAAAAGAATTATTGAACTGTACAGGAGTGAGAACCATACGTAAGATCTCATTGTCAGCAATGGTCGGAACGTGACCAATAATTGGCAAGACTTTATGCTTTCGCAGGAACCATGACCAGAATTTCAATGAGAATTTAATTTTCTTCATCCACGTGGGAAGATTCCTTGTTTTAACGAAAGGCATAAAAGGGGGGAGGCAACAAGTCGCAGAACACGCGTTCGCATTTTGGGATGTACCTTCATTAAGCATAAAGTATAGGATACGCCTCCTTATGGCAGAAGCCTTCTCTTAATCCTTTAATATTGCGCCATCGTGTGTATAGGCAGTCATTCATAACAATCGCATTTTCAATCCACTCTCGTTTAATTTATAGCTCACTTAAATAAACACAAATTTTGCATCTCAACAATTTATCGCGTAAATTTCACTTCTTGTTGGCTCTATAATAGCGTCTTTTATCAGAACCACCCATCCTCGCCGGGAAGGTACTCTAAAGAACATCAATCAAAAACAAGAACATCTAAGAATATCCCGCAACATCTTAAGTGGCATCTTATTATAAAGAGGAACCATTCTTACTTTCAGGAGATCTCGCAGTCGACTAAGCAGCTCCCTAGGGAGGATACCAAAAAATCGAGAAATTTTATATCCCAGTGAAGTGTAACTGGCCCGCGACGTAAATCACATATAAGATATGTAAGGCTTCCGATGTCGGCGCAACAAGTACGAACCTTCGAATTAAACACAAGAAAAGATCTAAAGGGACATTCTTTTCAATTAATCGTGCCTCAAGGGATCTCTCCGAGAATTTAGCATATTATAAATATCGTTTTTTTATTTTTGTTTGGAGTTTTCACATCTACGGTGAAAACAACTCGAAACGATGAAATTTAGTTCACACTTTTATTCAGAAGAGTAAACAAATCGTACCAACAATAGGCGAGATAATCTCCAGATGGTTCGACACTTTGATTGGCCCGCCAGTCACGAACTAATTGACTCGACACATCACAGTAGGATTCGCGACATAAGGTCATTCACTCGCACACCGACCGCGCCAAAATTCCACTTTCTTAAGGAAGTCACCTTGGGAAAGCCGGGCTAAAGCGGTCTTATCTAGGAGGCGCCTCACCAGCTACTGGTTACTTCCGCGAAATCCGCGGAGCTTTTATCAAAGGTGGATGGAAATCATGACTGGATCAGCTGATAAGGGAACCGCGAGCTTTCTCAGCTTCGCGCTCGATCTCTAGCCGCAAGACGAATCGACGCGGACAAGACGTTCAGGCGTTAGTTCTTTCCTTTTGGTGCCTACGTCTCGGACTGAGTGAACGTTTTGGGCTGCGGACACGTAGCTGGGGACTTTTGCATGTTTTTCGGCGATAAATTTAGCGTTAGTATACTAATAGCTCGGAATCTCTCAGAGCAGAACTTCACTAAGCTTCTTACGAAATGCGGTAGAAGATACTCATCCAGGATCTTAAGTAGAATAAGTTTCCCTTGGTTGATATAGCCTTGTAGAAATTAAGCAATCGGATTTGTAGGAGTTTTACTTTTCTGGGATATTTAAATTAAATACCAACAAAGCACGAGAAATTAAACCAAGACGAGAGGAGAGGGAAAATATAAGTAATTCTGTAGTTCATAAAAAGTGCATTGTTCGAATGAAAATCCAAAAATTTTTTTGAGTTATTATCCAAAGGCCGTAGGTAATGGTAAATTAAAAGCGTATATTGTGAATTTAATATAGCACGTTGGACTTATAATAAAACATTTATAGCATTAGCTTTAAGGTTTGTTTACTGCATTTCAACTTTAAGAATAAAATTATATCAAAAAAATATTTAAAATGCAAAGAAAAAATAAACAGAATATTAAGATTAATAAATAAGTGGTAACACCTTTATAAACATTGAGAAATTCAACTTTTAAATTTCATCTTTTAATGTTCTTCATACGGTTACATTATCTTACCACAGAATTTCTTAAGTGATTCCTTAATTTTCCTAATAAAGAAAACAATATTGATTTTAACGTTTGAATCCTAATGTTTTGATTCAAAGTGCTATTACTATTCGAAAAATGTACAGTATTTATTTTTATTGTTTACCTACTTTAACAGACATTTTGTCTTTATTTTTAATGAGAGAGGCCGGAAAGATTTTTATTAAAATTTATTCTAATAAAAATATATTTTTGCTACACTTTTTATTATAGTTTTGGCATTCTTAACTAAAGTCTGATGTCTACAATGGGCGAAATACGAATTTTTATAAAAATAAAAAGGAAGACATTGCCAAAACTGTTGAACCAAATAATCATAATCTTATCGCATAAATAAATAATGTGCTGTGTAAAATTAAAAGGAATGTATTTAAGAAAACAAAATGCTTTTTATATATCGCGATTATTTATTACAGAAAAGAAAAATGTGAAATTAACAAAAAAATAATCTTACAATTTTCCCCGTAATCAAAATTTAAATGTCGCTGAATTAGAACCCTTTAAAGTCAAATTAAGACTCCTTATCTCAGTCAACAAAACACGGAAGTAATTTAACTTTGAAATTATCGGTTAACACAAGACACACAACAAATTCAAATTAGCAAACTTTGGCAAATTCAATTAGACTTTGAAAAATTACAAAAATCCAATTCCGTCGGTGACGAGCCCTAAATCCATTTAATTCTCATAAGTCACTGCTACAAGCGCCCTACGAATAGCCTGCAGCCATCGTTGAGAGCAGAAACAAATAAACCAGAGCTATCAAACCCGCAAAATCTTCAGAGATGTCTTTCCTAATAGGGTCACCATAATGACAAGATTTACGCCAAAAGTTAAAAAGAACCACGTTGCTCAGCATCTGTAAGGCATCTCTCGAGGATAAGGCGAGGATAGAAATGATTCTAGCATTAGTTGCATGTGCCGCTGTAAGAAATCGCGTTATGAAAACAAACAGCTAAGAACCATTAATAGGTGGCAAATAGCCGAGAGATATTCTGAAGTAGCTGAAGCTTTCCCAGAAGAATAATGATAAAAGATTTTCCTCTTCGAGGACTTGAGGTAAGCAGTTTAGAGGCCTCGGTTTTGGAGGTGAAGGTTTTCGAAGAAATTTTTTTTTCATATTCCTTGACGACAAGAAGTTGATAAGACACGTACATGGTAATTTTGTTCGAATAACTTTTCAAAGTGTTTCCGAAAATATTTGCATATTTGCGGCCTGATTTGAATATTATAAAATATAAAACTTCTAGGAGTCACTGCTTATAAGTGCTTTCCTGTGTAGAGGAAGTAAAAACTCTTCCATTTTAAAGCAAAGAAAATGGATTTTCCCAATTTTTAAATCTGCCCAAAAATTTGTAATAAATCTGCATTAAATTCCAGAATTCCCATTTCTATTGAAATCAACAGGCTTGGATTAAATTGTAAAATGTAAGTAAATGAATAATTAAATATAAAAGATATTTATTTCTTAACATAATTATGTGTACATGTACAGTTAATAATAATACTTCGTCAAAGATATACATATTTACGTCAGGTAGCTAAATACTAAAGCTCCGGTTTTTTCCTTCTTGTAAAATCACAAATTAATATTTACAGCGCAAGACTCATAGAAAATTTCCGGAATGTAACAAGTTCTGCTTAAGAAGACATAAAATAAAAATAAAAACATAATAAAGCTGGCCTTCGCCCACAATTTCAGGGATAGACTGAGGGCCATCACCAATTATAATTAATTATATCACAGTTTGCAATGCTCCAGATGCAGGGAGGGCATATCCTTGACAATTTCGATGGTTTCAGCAAGGACAGCATCGTCATCGGGAATGAAACCAGTGTTGATGCACCCAACATTGGCTTCCATCTCCTTCTTATTTTTCTCGCCGTTTTCTACGTCACCGTACATTTTCTTTTCGATTTTCTCCTTTTCTCCCAAGACAGTAGAAATATCCTTACCAGCCTCCTTAGCCTGCTTAGCTGCCAATTCTTCAGCCGCCTTTCGCTTTCTGTCTTTCTTGTGCATTCCGTACATCCAGCTGAATGAGGCCGAAATGGAAAAAGGTTATTAGAAAAAAATACTAATCGGTAATGAATCTCGGTAGTCATGCATCAAAAGCGTTTCAAGGCAACCGCAACTATGGTCCCAGGTCGTCCAACAAAAAGGTTATGCAACCGCGGCGCGGTGCAAAGCAATTTGTTGTAAGACCCAAGAAAAGCGCCAAAGAAAAGCGAAACTAGTACTACTTACAAAAATATCACAACGGCCGGCGCAGTGAGTGCACCGCCGAGCAAGAAGAATGTTCCTGGTAGTGTGTTTATGGTGGCCGCGTAGACGCTGGTGTACATAGGGGCATAGACCAGCGGCATTAGTGCCTCGGCCACTCCGAAGAGAGAGTTGACTTTGCCAAGTTCGTCGCCGTTGACGAGTTTCGTCGCAATGGACCTCATGGCTATGAACGAGGTCCCATTTAGAATTTCGACGATAGCCGCCAAATACATCTGCCATGCGGTTGTCGCAAACGCGTAGACAAAGCTCGATAGGATTTTGGACATACTGGACATCACTCCGATGAGAGCATCGTCTATTTTCAATATGTGCGAAAATACACCAACGGAAAATAGGGTCCCTGAAATGTTAAAAGAATTTAATATCGATTCTTTTACTTGGGCTTTTCTATAATGAAGTACAACAAACAATCCTCCTATAAGAGCAGAAATATTAATATATTTAACATTTCTGGAGTCTACTCTCCAAAGTAAGGTTTTTATTAATCAACCTGTAATTTACAAGATATACGTGCAGTTGCAGTTACCAAAGTCTTATATAACTATTAAGCTATAAACATAACAAAATTACACATACATATATTGCAAAAAAATTCCTCCAATTAAAAGTTGATTGCTTTTTGTACTTCATTACGAAGCTTGAATATTGACTTACCGAAAAGATTTGTTATCATGGCATAGGTGGAAAAGAAGCTGAATTCCACTTCGCTCCAATTGAATCTGTACCGAGTGAACAGATACATCACAGACATCTCACCTATAATTAACCGTTTTAGAATAATCGGTCAGTGACCGAAAAGGTCCATGTTAAAAGAAATACAACACTAAAGCCAAATCGCGGAAAATTATGCGAATTTATGCTAATGACAAGCTCTGTATGCAAGATGCGATCTAGTGGCAATGGAACTTCCATTTTCGCAAGCATAAGGACGTAAGGCGTTACGTGAAGCGACGACGACAGTGTCGTTTGATAAAGACACCGACACCATTTGGCGGTCATGCGAAAGCGGAAAAAAGAATTTTAAATGTTATTACAATGAAATTTAACTGGATTTGATTGATTGATCTTGAGGTGCGATCGATGTTTGTCAGGTAGAAGGCTATTCGAAGGTGGGATTTCGCTATGCGTTTGCTTTGGCACCTACCGAAAAGTTAAGAACTGTTAAGCTTTTGAGTTGAAGGTTGTTTAGTAATGTTGATTAGAAAACTGTTTCGTCATTCAAGGTAAAATTAAGAAATTTTCCCGAAAATATTTTCTTTTCTGAAAAAAATGTTCGCCAGATTCAATGTTCTGAACGATAGTGCATTTTCACTTTTTTTCCTAAGGGAAAAAACTAAAACCGGTAGAATGATGATGAAAATATGTACCCAAGGTTCAGTGATAGATTTAACATTTTAAAATATTTATAAAGTTTCAAATTTTCTTGGTTTACATAATTATATTTGATACAAATACTAAATATGTAATAATGTAATAACAACGGTCGAATGGTTACGCAAATAGCGTTTTAAATTGCCTCAAAATATCTAATACTGCTATTACCTACTAAAAAATAGTTAATCTCAATTAAGTACAATTATATTACAATCATAACTTTGCCAACTTTTGGATGCAGATAAGCCATTGCGTGGTACGCCGAGCAAAACAGTGCTCGCTAGAAAGAATGTCGCCGAGCTTGTTTAGAAACCCCTCACTTTGGGGTCCCTAATAGGCAGCATGCTTCTATGAGTAAGTGTACAAGTTTATACTGCGGTACGAAGTTCAGTTTGAATTTAGACAAAGAGTTCAACATTAGTTCAACGTTCTACTTATTTCCAAGTACTCTGACTCTAAAAGATATTGGTCAAAAGCAATAGTCATTAAATTCCTAGTTTAGCTTTGAAGTAAAATTATATAATTATAAGTAATTAGAAATTAGAATCCATCAAATCATTTTGAATCTCATCGCATTTTATATGATATGCAAATAAGCCGGGCGGGCTTCCGACAATCAAAATTGCTTGAAGAGCTTTAAGTCACTTGCAATCATCTAGCATCGTACTTTGCTTCCAGTTCGTGCAGCATAGGCAGCATCGGACCCGGACCCACCTTGCGAAATTCACTTCGCGTAATTTATCGCGAGTATTTAAAAGCTAATGTCACGGTCATATCTCATGCTGCAAATGACAACTTCTTTTCTTCTAATGAGGAAGCCAAGTATTATCAGTAATAAAAGCAGTCTATTTTTGTTTCATGTTCGTTTTTCCAAGACGGTTTAGATCACTGCATGCTAAGTGCTTGCTTTTTTTTGTTTCTTAGCAAAATTTAGGAATTCTTACCATGCAGAGGCCCAATCACAACCATGACTACTATCATCAGCATAATGACGCGTAATCGCCGCTGATTTGAGCCGTTCTTAAAAGCCACCTTGAAGGTTTCTACTACATGCTCCTTATCGAAAAAATCAAGCAGGAAGTTCTTTTTCGTAACCTTCTCAAGCTCCTCCCTGGTTTTTTGTTTAGGCTCTTTAACTACAAAAATACAGTATAAAATCGATATTAAGTAGAGTGTTGCTGAGATTGAGAAAATGCCATAGAAACCAATTTGCCTGCAAGTATAAAAGTTTAAAATGAATAAAGCCATTAGAGCTTTAACAGAAAAAATAGTGGTTTCATTTGAGAACTTAAAATAAATAAAAGCCTAGATAATAATTGGCTAAATAATTTAATTAGGCTCACTTTAGCAAAATCCCACTAAATGCCATTCCAATAGGTACTCCCAATGAAAAGCACAAATTCAAAATTCCAATCCTCAAAGTTCGTTCTTCCTCAGTGGTTACATCGGCAATGTAACTGAAAACTCCCATTAACATGGTAAACCAACCGCCGGTCAGTCCAGGAAATAGGGCTTCTGTAATTCCCGCCACCTCCATTGGGACGTTTTCGAAATAGGTGCATAAAATCAAACCTATGGAGGCCAGGAATTCGCCTATTACAGGAATGACCATGCAAGGTTTTCGTCGGCCGTGTCTGCAAAAGGCAACCTGCTTATTTCCGTCATTGGTGCCTTATTTATGGCGGCAATATGTACCTGTCGCTCCACGAACCCCAGAAAAGGATTAATAAACATGGAATTAAGCTTTGAATGATCGTCTTCCATCCCTGCATCACTGCCACCAGTTGCTGAACTTTTTCTTCTTCCCTAAATGAATAATAATTCAATTATTTTTATAAGTAGGTTAACTTTTCTATATATTTCCAGTCATTCCAATCTTTTTTTATGAAAATAACGTATAAGATATAAATAACGCAAACGACTTATTTCAGTATTAAATACCAACTTAATAAAAATGTCAAAAGAAATAAATTTTCCACTCCTTTATATAAAACATTCAATTGCTGTATTTTATGCATTAATCAATCATTTAATTGTCTTAATTAAATGTCACTTACATTGTATAATTCGCTGTTTCCCTCCTAGTAAGAGCATCACATACTTCTTTATCATATCCCATATTTACTCGACAGGCTTTTTCTAAATTTAGATTCTGCGTTGCTAAGCTCGCTAGTACACTAGGCATAATGTAGCAGGCCAACATTGGTTCGACTGTTATGCTATTCCATAAGTGCTTAATTTTCTCCTTCAAGGACATCTTCTTCCATGCACTTATTTTCTTTTTATCCATTTTGTCCTTTTCTGATGTCTTGATCACCATTTTGATGTATCTCTAGGGGTGTTTAAAAAACAATTACATATAGCTTTTGTTAAAATAGAACTTCGAAATTTTAGATCTAAAAATCTTAAAAATGAAAAAGTGAATGCATGCTGTGGGCAAATCGTATATAATGTAATTAGTAAATAATTTTTACTAAAAAGTTAATTGAAAATAATACCTACAGAATGAATAACTTGCTTCATAAATCATATAAAAAAATGTTGCAATAAAAAAATAATAATAATAAAAAATGCAGAGATATTGAAGAGCAAAGAAAATATCCTTTATAAATCTATAATTAAAATTATCAAATCAAATTAATAACAATTATAACACACCTGTAATGGAAGAAAAGAGAAAATATGCGACTAATTAAGTAAAGAATAGAAAAGCTTCCACCATAGATTTTCATAATATTTTTAACAATGAAAGATTATTTTACAAAATTGATTAACCACTGAAAATGTTTGATACTTTCTGTTGCATTTTCTTCATACTCAATTAAAAATTATTATTCACATAAGGTTCTTTTAAGAAACCACTTCCGATCATTATAATAATTTACTGAACAAATTTCATAAATTCTTACCACATAATTTTATTAAGGTTATAAAATACTTCGCCAGATGTGTTGATCATTAAAACGGCAATTATGGAAAAGTTAATGAACCGAATCGTAGTTCAAACATCAACCGCAAAATTAAAAACGTAATTTAATAAACATCTTTTTGTATTGAAGCAGGAATTCAAAGTACAAATTCTTTAATTACTTTGCATTAAAGAGATTTAGATCTTTTGTTTCTTAATACTCTTGGCTAATGCGGCTTATGACTTTATCACATTGAGTCAAATAAACCTCTTTTGAATAAGCGCGTTAAAAATTTCGTTGCGACAGTGCAACAAAATTCGAGCACAAACAAAATACAGACTTTATTTATTCCTTAGTGAATCCGAAAAGTGACCTTTTGGAAATATCTTCTTTAATACATTTTTTTTATTTTTATTCATTTGATTTATATATAGAAGTATTTTTTTTCCTTTTATATAGCCTTAAATAGCATTGACTTTTACTTTTCATTATTATGAAATTTGCATAATCTGATGAACATTGTGCAAGGAAAAATTCTATATTTTTCCCGAGAATAGACAAGTGCTGTGTGTGGAACAAATGAAGTTTTCCTACAGAAAACATTTGAAGACATGTAAATATTCATTACTTAAATAAAACGTGACCCGTCAGATATTACATTACAACAAGGACTGATATAACCAGTAGTGATCTTCAGATGTTTAAAGGACACAATTAAACAGGAATATATTAAGGACAGATTAACTTTCATTTACCAATGCCTATAATATTTTCTCATTTACCTCTACGATTAGCCCAGAAAACTTTTAGAATCCGAGCATTATGACGATTTCAACCTCAAAATAATTACTGTGTTATTTTTCAATTAGAAAGTAGCAAAAAACAAGAAGAAATAATTTGCACGTTTAAATTTTCATCTTATAATAAATGCGTCTGGACATTGAGACAAACACTGGATAGGTTTTAGAAAAGATGCCACGTTATGTAATAAGGCATGGATATTTTATAACATGCGCTGGCACGCCAGAAGAATTTGTTACATAAGCATGAAAGTTATATTCACCCTAGCAACTGTAGTACGATGTTTGTAGAGTGTTAATTCTACTTTTTCCTTCTATAATTTTTTTATTGCCCTAGAATTGCTAAGGGGGTCTAGAAACAAATTGACGAAGAATTAAAATTGAAAAGGCTCTTTATAAACAATAGTCAATTTTAAAACAATTAACAGTAATTACATTAAATTACAGTTGTGAAGCGATTTAAGCAAACACGTCAATAAGAAAAAGTTATTTATATATAACTATTTAAGCTATAAAAAGAATTCACTTTATAGACAACATTCGAAAAAAAATAATTGTAAACGTTTTTACCTTTTTTAAGTTGCGATTTTGAAAAATTTACGACACAATTAAACGAAGGATAATAAAATAATTAAAAATTTATGAATGCTAATACATTTTTACGATGAGTTTGAAAGAAACGTAGAACAATTTTTTGTACATTTAGAGTTATAAATATAGATCTGCATCTTAACCAAATTAACTTTGACGTTATTGCGTATTTAGTGGATTCGATATAAAATCGTCCAGAACTCCAAGACTGGCATTGGCTTTTACAAGCCAAATTTTTTTCTAAGCTTAATAATTTATAAGGAATATGAAATTTTAATTTAATATAAATCCTGTTTTTTTCTCAAGACATTTTTCCGGAACTATGGTTCGATTTTATGAATTTTTCCTGAAAAACAAAATAATTTAGTTAAATAATTATCAGTAATATTCGTAGTCATTAAGGAAATAATTGCTATTCTTTACACGATAAATATTATTATATAATACTTGCAGCAATCTAGATATATTGGGATAATTATTTTTATACGAAGATAAAAAGTAAGATAATGTTAAAGTTGGACAGAAACTCAATTATTAATCACAGGACAAGGAAATTGTGTAAGACTTATGGAACAAGACCATTACATTTCTGCTTTTTATAAAATGCCATAGTTAACGTTATTCAAGTGGTTTTGCCTTAGATGCCGCAGTTTCTTGTTTTTAATTTAGGTCAATCATCTCTAAATCATTTTTGAAGGGGCAGAGTTGACAAGGTGCATCTTCTTAAAAATATATTCAATAAATTACTATTTTTAATATCAAGGATACTCGACATAATCTTTTACCACTAGTTAAAAATACATACTGTCGTCGCTTCGTGTCGAAAAGGTCATGTGAAATGATTACATGCATGTCACGATTGAATCGCTCAATTACATTGCATCTTCTTTCGACGGATGCAAATCCACCAATTTTTGCACGTATAGTGATAAATTGTGCAATCCTCCGACTTCTTCTGATACGATCTTACAGTCATTAAAACAAAATTATTTAATTACTAGTGATTAAAAAACTACTCTGTCGCAGACCTAAGTGAGGTATAGGCGCTTTATGTTCATTCAAAATTGTTAACTGTTTTTCGAGAAGTATAACAACTTTTTGACGCCCTCCAAGCTTTTATTAATTAAATGAAAACATGTCATTTGCACAGTTTTGATTGGCATTTATATCGAGTACATGTGGAGTGCAATATTGAGCAGCTTGAACTTTCGAAGAGGTCTTTTCTAGAGGTAAACAACAATAAAGCACGACGTAAATATAGTAAAATCGAAACACCTACATCTCGATCAATTGGTCTTAAGTCAATGGACGTCATTGACACAGTGCGGGACCCCATCTAGGCCCTGGTGGAACCGATTGTAAAGCTCAGCAACAATTAATATGCAACCTGAGATCTTCGCACGAGAGAAGATCTTTTTCCACAGCTGATTCCTGCCCAGATATGCCTTTCACTTTGAAACAGCACCGATCGCCGTATAATCGAATAATGTAGAGACAGGTGTTTAAGAGCGATATTAAAATAATCAGCTTCACGTTTATGTTATACTTTTTGTGAACTAACATCAACAAGCTAGGTTCTTATTTCCTGATAGGGATCATGTGGTGATTATAACTAGTATTTTGCTAACTCATCTCGTAGTTGCACATTAATCCTAGTTGTTTCTATTTGCTACTGTGTGATATCTTACAATCTTCAAATCTACAAATAAATTCATTAAGTGCAGTATGATTTAATACTCGTAGTTTTAAGACAGGTTTAGAAACTCATAAAGGCGATATTAAAACATCAAGCGAATAATATAGCTTGTTTTCGATTCTAGTTTTACCACTTCAACCATTGTTTCTTTTAGATTTGTATAACTTTTTCTGTTCCATATGCTTTCGATTTCTTGGGTATTTTTTTTATAATTTATTGTATTTATTTACTACGTCGTTCTTGATTTTAAGCACTTAAGTTTGTCCAGTAATTAATTAAGAAAGCTCGTCAATAGATCATTATCGAATAAAAATAAGATTGTAGTGAGAAGAAAATAACATTCAAACCATTATCGTTCAACGAAATTAATTAGGTATATGTCACTTTTTCTTTCTCTTGTACAATTAAAGCTCCTTATTCGCGGGGGTAACGTTCCATACAGAAACCGTGAATACAGGATGGTAAATTATATGAGATTATAGGAGATATGTAAATAAAAAAAAATAGTTAAAGAAGAAATTGTTTCACTTAAAGGATTTTTTTAACAAAATTAACTTAATTGTTATGTCTTAGGCTGTGGTTTAAAGAATTTTGTATTTTTTTTTATTTTTGTATCGATATAGTAAATATGATTTCACACAAATATTCCAAAGAAAACGCATATTATGATCTTACAAAATCTTCAACTTAAAAGTCTAACATGTACTCAGTTCCGTTTCGGTGTTTATTTTCCTTTTTGACAAGATAAAGATTTAGAAAGTAATAAAAAGAAGGTCCCGTCGACTTTTCTTTTTTTTAAGTGTTATATAAAAACTTAAGACTAAAAATATAACTCCAGAAAATGCATAAAGTGAACTCAAACGCAATTAATAATGATATTAATTGAAAAATTATTAAAGACAATCAACAAAAATTAAAATTAAAAATTCAGACACCAAACCAGACACGTGAAATGGACTTATATCACGTGTTGAAGACCTTATTCCACCCTGGGTGGTTAAAAATAACCTTTGGGAATCCCGAATTTAATTTCTTTATGATAATTAACAGGAAAATGACATTTTTCGGCGTTTTAACTTTCGTATTCGCACCTTATTGCTACTTCAGCAAAGCAAATCGAGTCGACCTCAAAACTCTTCACGGTGTCACAGACAAACATTTTTTTTCGCAAACCGTGATTAGAGGAAGTTTATATTCGCGGATGACTTGTAATTATTTTATTTGTTAATAAACCTTGTTAGTCTCTCACGACAAAATGAAAACAAACAGAAGTTTTGTCGTCATCTGTATTATGCGATACGTGAAAATCACCAAAGAATTACTTGTCTCCGAACTACGGTGCTAATTATAGTTTAAAATTTGCAACAGCTTATTCAAGTCGGTTCGAATCCGAGTTCATGTTGAATTTCTCGTTTGAATAAATATGTGTGCAGAAGTGCGTATAGTCCAATACCAAATATTTCTTTTTTTCAATTTTCCGGTCTCCGCATCGGGAGCTACCACCGCACTGCAAATCATTTCACTTTCTACACCGTGGACCAGAGAAGATCTTCGAATTAGCAAGATCACCTTTTCTACTCCTTTTCTGTTTTTCCATCATCATAATCTTTTTATTTTTGGTCAGCGCGACCACTCAGTTTGCAGTATATTTTTTTCCCGACTAGTACGCTCCGACCGGAAGGTGCAAAAAGAAAGTAATGGAAAAAGGTAAGGGCGTGCGGCATCAAGCAAAAACCATCAGCGGGTCTGGAAAGGTGTAAGGTGGCTGATGCATGCTTTTGCTAGTCCTCTCGTTTGTTTTGCACATTCCCGGCTGCAGCCTGCGCCGGTTGTGATTGCTTCAATTTGGAGGGCCTGGATGCTGTGAGAGGCTTTCCGTAACTAGCTTCGAGCCGGACCGACGACGGACAGTGCATTGCATGCGAGATGGTTTGCAGCTGAAGAAACCGCAGGTTATCAAGCGTTATGCAACCGGCCAGTGCAGCCGCATGGACCTGCGCGACTCCGAACAATAACATTAAGCAACGAATTTAAGTCCACTTGATTGGACACGCGCCTTGTTAATATCTTTTTATTTGCGTGTGCCTTTGGAGGACTCTAATGGTCTTGTTCTGTTGCGCTTATGCCTGAGATCTTACTGAAATTGGTTTTACTGCAATTGCCCACAGTTTTTCTTGCACTTCAATTAACTGATTGAGCTCCATTGCAAGAGTAATGCTCTTTTATCATAAATATTTAATTTCGTTTCAGATTTATTATAATTAACGTGATATGGATATAAATGCATTAAAAAAATTTCCTGTGCAAGAACTTTACCCTACCCACAGGTTTTACGCTAATTATGGAACATACCACGTGACAGTTACCTCTATTATACTCTAATGAAATTACTGTAAAATGGAGACATCAACCCGTATAAAACTATCAATTAGAAATGCATAAAGATACTTTAAAAGAAAATTTGTTTATTCCAATTTTATTTACATAACTTCCGATTTTTTAATTTTAATCAGTGCATTTTCTTTCCAATTACTAAAAACAACACGAGTTTACGTGGCGTTATTCAATTCTGAAACATTGAAGGCAACAATAAAAATGCTAGTGCTAGTAACATGAATATTTGAATTATTTAAATTAAATTTAAATTTTAACTATACTAAAACTATGATATTTTTCTTGTTAATGCGAACTTTTGTATCGTTCCGTATTTTCTTTTAAAATGTAAAGAGGAGTCTGATAGTTCGAGATAATTCTCGATTTTTATTCCTCTATTGAAATCATTAATTCAAAAATTCCTTTATTTCTATTACCGGCTCAAAATAATAAAAAAATCACAATATTTGACTTTTGCTGTAAAAATAAAAGATCAACAAACATTCTTTTAATGTTAACAAGTTTTAACATCATTTAACATTTAAACAAGCGTGGAAATTTAAAACGTAGCCACTTCCCTGAGGTATTAAAGCAGTGGACATTTATTTTAAGATGTTCTTAGATGTAATATACACACTTGTGTGGTTAATTTAATTGGTTTTTAAAAAATGTCATTCACATAAAAGCGTAACACCTTAAAATGTAGTAAATCCCCAAGCCCCACTTTTTTTAAACGTATGGTTATATCAGCGTAATTAATGATTAACTAATATAAAAATCTTAGCGTGACTTAATATTTTTTAATTTAACTTTGAAAATAGCATTTTATGGTTTATATATGTATAGATTTTAATTCATTGTCAAAGCACCTACGAAAATCTGTTTGTATTTAAATATCGGCCAATATTTCTTGCAGATTATCTTTCACGCTGTGGAATTTT
Source organism: Proctacanthus coquilletti (assembly GCA_001932985.1). NCBI lineage: Eukaryota > Metazoa > Arthropoda > Insecta > Diptera > Asilidae > Proctacanthus > Proctacanthus coquilletti. The sequence goes on along the minus strand of MNCL01000190.1, from coordinate 182,254 downwards.
TGGGTATGTTAAATTTAACGATTGTTGCTTTTATGAGCAGGTAAATATGCGATTTTTTTTTTGTCAGCCTGTTTCATTTAAATACGTACCTCCTTAAACTATAACTGCCTCCTTGAAATTACCTCTCGAGTCGTGATCAGATAAAGAATGAAAGTATGCAAATCCGTCAACTACCTGAAGGAGAACACACCAATAACGCATTTATTTTTGGCACACTTGTGTTTTTGTGTAAGGTCAAATACCCGACATGCGGTTTAAAATTACAACACAGCCGAATTTATTTAGCTGGTTAATTAAAAGCAGCGTGCCTAAAATTTCGCCGGTATTAAAGCGTCGCATTGGAAAAAGTCAGAGAGAAGATTAAAAGAGTAAAAGCCCCAGATGGTTCCTTAAATCCGAATTTCTATTCGATCAAAATGACTTTCATTCAGACGCTTCTTGTTTTGCTGTAAATTCTGCATCAACCGATGGCTTTTACGAGTTTCGCAGCCATAACTGAAAATTTAATCAAATTGCATCTTTAACGAAAGGGTTTTTAATTTAAAAGTTTATTTTTGATAATGATTTTTACAGGTATTTTCTTCATTTTCTATGTATTCGAAGATATTATAAAAAGAAGGTGAATATCCTGTTTCTTTTTTTTCTATTTTTCTGTTTGTATGTTTAGCTGTAGAGTTGTAGAACAAGTTTTCAGAATTTATGAGTATGTTTGTAATGAAATAGTGAGTAACTTGCTTTAAATAACTTCGCGGCTTAAAAACAATGATGTATTTTCGAAACTTGTTCAAATATGTTTATTTAAACTGAAGAAAAATTTGGAAATAATGTGCTTAAATTGAAATATTATAGCCCGCTTCGATATCAATGAATCAAGTATAATTTAAAGCTCAAAAAATAGAAAATCGTTGCAAATTCATGAAAATACAACTTGAATTGGTTTTAAAAATTGTCACATTTGATTAATTCAAATATTTTAAATTAATAAATTCGCACATCTATGAAATACAAGATGGATGTTTTGATTAAATATTTTAACTTCGGAAACTTTATAATGAAGCATAACGACTATACTTTTTAAAAATGCCCATAATGCAATATTTTTCGGCCAGGCCCTCATTTAAATTATAATCTCGACGAATAGATAATGTTTTTATAGTATTATACTTCTTGAATTTTATGCTTTTCGTAACTAAGTGAAATCAAAAATAATAGTTTACAGTAGTCATATTTTTCATATTTTGGCAAGCGTTTAAATAAATTAAATCTCAAATTTTAAATTGATATGACATAAAAAACTAAAAATATTTTAAGCGAAAGTCATTTAAGTCACGTTTCTTTTGGCGTTCAAACGCCCCATACATTTTTACAATTTCGGCGTAACTACACTTTTTTTCTTGTGATTATTTCTATTTTAAATAGCAATCAAAACTAAACTGAATATCTAATTAAATTTTTTCAGAATGTTGCAATCAGAAATATCTTCTGCTTGAAATAATTGCTCATCACATCCTCACATCCCCACAATTATTTTGAACAAAAACAAGATCATGCCATCAAATATATCACGGCAAATCGAGTAAAATTTCACACATGATCTTTCACATTACCGTGGAAAAAAACATTAGTAAATTCTTCGAGGAAATTTTGAAAACAATACGTTTGCGTGTCTTATCTATAAACCAAAACATCTACCTGTACGTGGTCGCCTTTTGTTTATGTTTCATTTAAAATTTATCGATAACTCAGCTGATGTATGGAGGTATGCAAAACAAGCTTGCGGAACATATATTCAGGTTTTGTTGGCATTTTCAGAAAAGTAGCAAATCATTAAGACTTGTTTGCTTTGTTAAAAAATAATTAATGGCAATACAAAAAGCCATCAAGGTCAGATGGGCATCTGATTGTAACGAAATTTGATACCGCCGAACTACATGAAGAAGGAAATTCAATAATAATTCCGATCCGATCCGTAGAAAAATTCTTTTGATGATTGCACCCGCACACAAAAAATGTAGCATGCACCCGGATGGAATTGAATAGACACGTTACAATTACTCGATTAATCGCACTGCTGAGCATGCTGAAAGAGGCACAGGTTATGCAACAGTTTGCACCATAGGCCACTGAACATCTACAGAAGTAGTAGCGGAAGTACGAGAACGCAGGGCAGTAGCCTTCAAAATAGAGAAAATGGCCCGATCCACCCTGAAACATCACTACCCTACATTTTGAGATTCAATCATCAGGCAAATTATATAAACCACGCCGCCGCGCCACTGCTATGCGCTGCATCCCGGTGTACGGATGATAATCAAATAAAACTAATCAAATTGTACTCGTGTTACTGCTGCGTTAATCTTTTTAATTCAGTTAGCCACAAGCTAGACCGAACTGAAATTACTTTAAAGCAAAATTGGACAGGCAACAATAACAGTAGTCAACAGAAGCATAAGCATATTGGGTACTGCAAGGAAACATACAAACTTACTTCAAGACGATCTGTGTCCACCGAAAAGTTTGCTTCAATTAATGTTCCACGGTCTCCTCTGTACAGTAGCTCCTAACAATTTGTCACTTATTATTATTATTCGCAATGTTCGAATGGCCTCCTAATCTTAAATCCACTCTATTATATGCACTAGCCACACTATGGTCTATTGTGATTTCGATATTTTTCGGGGTCAGCCACAATAAGGATAACCACTTTACTATTTCCCATTCACTTTGAATCTCCCTAGGGAGACGAAGCGATTGTGACGATCAATCAAACTAGTAAAATTCTATTAATGACACGATTAAAAACACTCTTTTTAAACAGACAGTAAATCAGAGGCCGCAATAATCAATTGAGGATCACAAAAAATCATGCAGTGCTCACTTGAACGATCCTTTACGATCCAAGGATCGCTTCCTGGTTCTGAACCGTTTTGGCCAACAATCAATTTTTAAAGAAATTCAACCGTTTATGGCGGCATCTATTTTTATACTGGCGACCGACCTGAGCATCGTTTGCACCGCCATATAATTCTATCATACAAAAAAGCTTCCGAGCAATTTACACCATCCAAAGCTTCGCGAATTTCAGCTGCTGGACTAGATATATTCATCTTCCACCTCCAGCAAGACACTCTATCAATTGTGATCCCCGTCTCCTCCTCGACAACCTGCTCAGTCTACCTTCCCTCCACCGAAATCGCAAATACCAATACCCTTACAAGATCAAGCAGGTGATAATGTCCCGCTTAATTTAAGCGCCCACCTAGGCGGGATGCATATCGCAAAATATCGATATCAACTGGAAATGCGACTGGAAGCTGGTAACTAGTGAAGCAATACTTTTTAGCAGCTCTGCGAATCATACCTGCAGTGTGCAGGTAATCTAATAGCAACTCATGGTAGACTGGTAACTGATCATTGGTGAAAAATGAAACCATGCGATCGATGGACATCTGACGTCGCGGAAAATGCGAAAATGTTCTTGATGATAATTTCTGAGGCCAGCTACTGCAGCTACTAAACGCTCAAAAAGTCTGATTTGTGTGATAAATAGAAATCGCTTCCTCACCGTTTGCAAGGCTTATTAAAAGGTTTTGAATTTTTTAAAGACTTCCAGATAATTTTTAACCGTAAAACATTCAAACTTTCTATTCAGCAGAATTTCTCATGAGAAAGTATTTCCAAAATGATTATTTTTAATGTCCATGATTTTTAATATATGCCACACCTTACTATTTCAAGGGGCCAAGGTGTAAACATAAAACGAAAACATTGTTTATTATATTATGCAGATAAAATAAAATAAAATAAATAACTCAAAACGGCCACTTTAACACTAAATTAAACATTTTGTTGCAGAAACGTTCAAAACATATCCAACGAATAATTTTTGTAAAAGCGTTGTGTGAATGTCCAAGCAAAATGAAAGATTATTGCATATTACAAAAAATAACTTCTAAAAACAAGTGGAACTGAAGCATGTGTAATTGAAAATACTCAATTATGTAATATTGAAAATGTACAAATTCGCAAATCAAAACAATGAATAAAATTTTAATTGAAACATAAAATTTTATATTTATACGTATACAAAATCGTATTACTACTAAAAAAAACTAAAAATAATAGTTATCAATAAATAAAAGCAAAACCTGATTAAATTTTCGTCCCAATCTAAAACTTATCATATAAAAATGAGGTTAATTGCAGAAAAGAAAATACAGAAAAGTTTATAATTGCCTCTATACATATATTTCTCATTTTACAAAGTTAAAACCTTTTCTTAATACATATTTACAGATTTACAAAATGTTTTCGTTTAACAATTGTTTTTACCTTAAATACTCTTAGCTTGAGGGAAAACAATATATCGATGCTTGGTGCGTGTGCATATTTTTTAATAAGTTTGTTTCATCTAAACTATAGAATAAACGAAATACGATTTCTTTTCGAAATAAATAACATTTAGCAGTAGGTGAATTAAGTTTGCATATTTTGCGTTCGCAACTGTTAGCACCTTAGGAAACGTACTTACGAAGCTTCAGTATAATACACTCCCAGTTAAGGTGACTTTGTTTTCTATAGGTCGTAAAAATCCTAGGATTATTATGGAAAATTTTAAGAAAATCATGACGCTGCAAAAGACAGAAATGCCTTTTCCAAACTGCTTAAAAATAAAGTATATTATATTCATGGCGCAAAAAATGATTTCCAAAGCATCATTTGTTTTAGAAAGAATAGGGATTGAAATGAATTTGAAACAAAATATCTAATTCTGCTATTATTGTAGAAAAAAAACTTAATTGTGTATACTTAAGAATTTTCCGCCAAGATAAAGAGAATAAAAACTGGGCAAATTTATCAAATATGCATAGAAGCAAATTATCCCATACTTTCATCGAAATTATAGCGCCAATATCAGAACGCAAAAAATTAAGATGCAAATTTAAATTTAAATAAATACTGTAACTAAAATTGCATTCAAGTTCTCTTTCTACTTTGCATTTCATTCATGAATTCAATTCATATTTAATAATAAATAAAATTAAATAAAATTTTATAATCTCGAAGATGTGACTCAGACATAAGATCGGCCGATTTCCACATAGTTTTCTGCTTCTAACTTTCCACTTTGTGTTTGTTATAAATTTTTGCAAATCTTTCGATAAGTGACGGTATTAGCTGCAATATACACAGCTTTATAATCGCATGCATATCAATTCTGCGCACAGATTCGTCTATTAGTTATATAGAAAAAACCAGACCACGTGCGGTAGAACATAAACTTGGAAATCTTAAGACAGGACGTAAACAGAGATACCTAACCTGATTAAATTCAATTATTTACTATAATTTTACTTAATTTAGAAACTGCGTTTATGCGTAATTCGAAGACACTTTCTATTTTTCATAGTTATAATGAGGTAGATTTTCAACTTGAATTCTTTCTAATAGTTAGGTCATTTTTACTTCCATCTGGAAGCAGAAGGGTTTCAGCGGGTCGCGAACAAAGGCATGATTATAAACTAAACTGTTTGCATTTAAAAAGACTTTAAGAATTCTTCCCGGAAAAGTTAACAGAAAAATGGATTTTGCTCAAAAACATGAAGTAATTAATTATTTTAATAAATTAATTTTTTTTAATTAATTCATAAATTCCCGGATTAGTATTTATTGAGAGTTACAGCCCAGTGCTACTAAAAATATGAAAAACAGTCCACGTTCTTTCTGTCTTTAATTTTTTTATATTCAACACTTTATAGTCTCCTACCAATAATAAAACTTTTATTTCAAATATTAAGATTTCTTTGATCTTGCATCAAATTTTTTCTTAAAAGCATTAAACGTTTTTTGCTTCATTATAGCGAAAATGGCTTTCCTCCTGAAATTGGTAAAAAACGGATATTATTTTCCCTCCTAAAAATTATAATAAAAAAAGAATTAATTTTATTTGTACGTTTCTCTATTCAATTTTCACTTTAAATATTCAACACAATAAAGCACTCGTAATAATAATAATAATTCAGTAAAAAAAGAAAACTAGGAAACGTAACTTATATTACACAACGAACATTTAAATTATAGGAAAACTGGATCTGTGTGATGAAACCTAAATTATTTGAAGACCTCTTGAAGAAGAGAATGATCTTGTTCTCTATAAAAATCGTTTTTCTCTTAGCTTAAAGTTTTTCTTTTAATATCAAAAATAGTTCACGTTTTGATCCTATCTCTTTTTTTTTACTTTGTCTTAAATTATTGTTCATTTTTATAAATATATTTACAAAATTCTAAATTTTAATAATTTATGAGAGATGAAGATTAAAATGATGCCAATTTCAGAAATGATTTTATATTAATCCACATTTATTTCTTCCTAATAAGAATTAATAAGCTTGATATTAAAATCTACATGGATTTCATATTACCATGCATAGTATTTTATTCTAATTATTGGCTCAGTATTCTTTCAATTAGAGATCCAATCACATGTCTAATTTAATAAAAAGGAGTTTAAACTAAACTTCAATATTGAAAAAGTGAAAAAATCCTTGATAACTGGTTTAGCTTATTTCTTCTTTGTGATAATTAAACAAAACGTACAAACCTAAAAAAAAATTTGTTCGCCAAAATTGATTGAATAATCTTATAGACTTTATGTTAGCACACGTCTACCTCAGCGCTAAAGCAGATTGAAAAAACAGATTTATAAGCTACGCAGAGTATGCTCTACCCAATTCCATACGTCTAACAGCATTTATAAACATATCGCATAGTAATCGCACGTAATACACTGCTTTAGTGCCATTAGAATAGTGCTAATATAAAATCACCAAACATAGACAATACCCAATGAAATACGAAAAAAATACCTTTCTTCCCTCATAAATTATTCAATTGCTGCAAGGAGCATTCGCCTCCGCAAGAGATCCCGTGACCAATATCAATAATACATGAAATTCTCCTTGGCAGACTTTTAAACCTTTTTTCTTAACCTTAACTTCACATAAATCAAATTATTCACGTTCTATTAGTGTTTTTATTTTTTATGATTTTTTGCCGATTTTAAGTAAAAATTATTTTTGTATGAACCATCACTGGTATCCAGTGTGTGCTCGTGTTAATAAGGCCAAAAATCTTAAATTTTATATTACTTTTTGTTGTGGGGTGTATTTTTCATTTTGCACTTAAACTTACGGACTTATTCTTAATATCCTCATTTATGTACAACTACTTCTAATTTTGTGTAAATTTAATTTACAAAATGTGTCCTCCTTTCCATTGCTTAAGTAGCCGGATTTTGTTAGAACTTCTTTGAAGACATGTGCAATTGAACAGATGTTTTTTCATGCTTCTTTAAATAGATTAACAATGCAATAATACGAACTGAACTTTTTTCTTAATTCGAACTGTTTTTAAAAAAATCATTTACAATTTTGGATTATCAAACATCGGTCCCCTTGTAACATAAATATCGCCATAGGGCTCTTCCTGTGAGATTTCGAGTGCACGGAATTTCTTCAGCACTAGAAGGGAATAGAATTTCTGCGCAGCCTGAGATTGGAAGCCATTATTCAGACAAGTCTTTAAAGGCAAATGTACAAAGGACACTCACCTGTTTCCTTGTGTTCCTGTGAGTCATTTCTGAAAGGAATATGGAATCCCTTTGTTGCATTCGACTCCGCACAGCGACAAACATTTGTGCCGCTCTCTTGTTCAGTACACGCTCCTCGAATTGTTCATTTGTTTCATTTTCCATTTGCTCCTCTCCAGGTTGCTGTGGGTAGACACTCTAACACTAACAAAACTTTCATAATAACATTTTAAATTATTACCGGTGCAGGAAATTCTTCATATTCTTCAGTCCATTCTCCTGCAATTTCTCCAGCTTCAACTTTATGCATATCCGCTTCGCCGTGATGCACATCTAGTTGGTCATGTGGACCCAAATGTAAGTCATCTGATAACAGTCCACCCTCTTCCGCATGCAGAATAGAGGAAACTTGATCTGGTGGCAGCTGAGGAAACCCTTCTGGACCTTCTAGTCCAGGATGTACAGGTGTAATACCCCCATGGGCAAGATCAGCCGGTGTCAAACCGGTATGATGGAAGTCGTCGTGAAGTTCCATTCCATGGGCTAAAGCTCCCGGTGTCATAGGTATACTTGGCAGAGTTGGAGTCATTGAAACCAACCCAGGCAACCCAAGCATTGGATACTGCGCGGGACTAGGCATTGGCTCGAAACCAGGCGTCGGAGGTGGTGGCATAAGTGTGTCGCTAACTGTGGTGCCGCCCAAGTCCATGGCCGATATCGCTGATATTCTAGACTGAGCATCGGTTTCTCGTACTGCTTCTGGTTCTGGAATGCTGACCTCTACTGGTGGAGCTTCTGGTGCTGGGAGCTTTCGCTTACGACCCTTTCTTCCGGGAGCCGGAACTTCTTGCTCTTGTGTTTGATCTAAGGCGAGAACATCGGCTGGTCCCAGCATAGAGAAATCTTCCACGCCTAACGAATGCGACAACAGGTGTCTCTGATAATTCTGTGGGAACAATTTTATTTATATTTTTTATAATGTACGTGAGAATTATTTCCGCTTACGGCAAATAAGCACCGAGCTGGAATATCCCTTGAAGGTAGAGCAAATAGTTTTTCCACTCCGCCTGTCTCCTTCCAATACATCAACCTGTAGAAGAAATTGTGATGTTAATAGGAAGCTCGGGTTTCTAGAAGTTCTAAATCGATTCACCACCTCTTTGTTGGGGGCGCCAGATCCAGCGTCGTTACGATATCAGAGGTGTTTGCCAGCTGGGACTTCATCTCTTCCCCCGATATGTTTTTCACCTCATCCACAATTAATTTCCGTTTTCGTTTAGCTTTTGTCACCCCTTTATAAGCTGAGGCGTCCACCGGCGCCAGCGCAAAACTCTCTTCTTCATCCCGGATAAGGGTTGATTGGTCGACGGCCTCTTCTGCAGGTACTTCTTCTGGGTGTTCACCTTCTGGACGGGGCACCTCACCTTCTTCAAGAGACTTTATAGCTGACGGGGCACGAAGACGCTCCTCCAGAGGTGATGGAGGTCGAGATCCTATAGAGCTGGCCATGGGTGATGGAGCACCTCCATCATACCGGTCCATACCATCTTCTGAACCTGCCTCTGTCGGCAGTTCTGGCGCTTCGGGCTGTGGAAGAGGTGCTTCTCCGAAGATATCACCTTCGAACAAACCAGCAGCGGGCTCTAAGGGTTATTTATTATTTTAGCAAAGTTACTAGTACTTTTGAAAAACTAAAAATTTACGTCCAAATTCCTCTCCGAAACCATCACCAGCCAATTGTGCATCCGTGATTTCATCGCCTAAAATATCACGTGAAGTTCCAGGTACGGGTTCCTTGGTCTGATCTATCTCCTTCTCCAACTCCTCTGCGAACAAATTCTCCTGCATTAATTTCAAAATATAAGTCAACTCTTTAAAATCAACATTTTTTAGTGTTTAGATTCAACTTACATCAATGTGGGCATCCATACCGTCCCGAACCAGCTCGGGTGTCTCAGCGTCAAAGCCCATATCCCCAAAGCCATCGTCATGAATCGACATCGACAAACTCCCATAGTCCTCCCTCATGGTGATTTCGTCGGCTCGGACTTGGTTGATAGAAAATTGGGCCTCTATGTCAACATCATTGAGCTCAGGTAGCGCGGTATCGAAATCATGGAAGACTTCAGGCAGCGTAATAGCATTTACAGCAGCTTCCCGATGGCCTTCCGGTAAATCAACCATCCCAGGGCGGAATGCCATCTATTCAAGGAATATCATTAAATTGAGTACTTTAAAGCCAATAGCTTACCTTGATTTTAACAAAGGCCTCATTGCAATCAGCCAGGAGATACTTGGCTTTTCTCGAGTATATCCGCACCACACCCAACAACAAATGTCCCGAAGTCCTTAGAGCTAGTTTCACCTTTGGCTGCATAATACCCTCAACCGATTGTTCAATGTTTGTTTCGAAAACGTGTGCTTTGGTTAACTTTTTGTCCCAATGCGCCGCAAGCCAAATTCGGGCCAAAGGGCCCTTCTTGGCCAGTACAATATGCGCGTAAAACATGTTTGGTAAATACGCGCACCGCAGTTACCACTTGATCACTTTACGCTTAAAGTTACACTATTTCCACTAATCCTAGCTTACTTTACATATTTGACCCGGTCAGAGCAGTTTAAAAACTGATCGCTCCAAAATTTCATCAGTCCACTTGGCTTCTTCATACGCTTGTACCGCCAGTCCCATGGACTGATTAGTAAAGCAAAATTATTTAATGAATCTCTCTCCGTACACTCAGCACAGATCATTGCCTGGGCCTTCATTCAGACCCTCTTGAAACGTTTTTAACATTAAAAGCCGCCAAAAGCGAAAATTTCACTTGGGCTGAAAGCAAGCGTTGGCGCCCAAAATTTTCACGTCCTACTTCTCAACAGTTTTCCAACATTAAAACAAAAATTTCACTGGTACTAATTGCATGCATCAATAGTTGAACACTTTAACTTAAATTTTCACACATTTTCTGTCTTTTTAATTCAAACTGGATAGAGATATTTAACAAAAACCCGCGTCATGTAAACATTTGGAACACTTCGCTTCAAAATGGCGGCGCGTTCATCGAGTTTCGTATTGTCTTCTGTAAGTGGAGTGCATAGAGGTACAAACTGAAATGGGGCGGGGCTTCAATTCCACGGAGATGTGAGTTTGTGTGAGTGATTTTAAACATAAGGATGGAGTCTGTGTTTTTGGCTTAAAATATTAATAATCAAGACGCTTTCAAACCAATTTAATACAATCGTTAATCGTCAATACACCAAGGTGTTGTAATTTTATCCAGTAGCTTTTAGAAATTGTTATTTGCTAATGTTTCAAAGAATTTTGAAGCTGGTTACTATCTTTGCAGATTACTGTTCGTTGTCATGTACGTTTAATTTGAAATGTTTTCTTTTCATTAAAGTAATGTATAGAATGTATAATGTTGAGAAATATATTGGGCTTTAAAAACATTTAAATTAGGCTGCTTTCTTTTGTTGGCTTAATTGCCCTCAAATTAGATTGAATTTAATTTTAACGACCTGGCAGCTCCCGAACGTCTGTGACAGCTGTCACGTTGGAAAAGTCAGTGCGACGGGGATCGTGTGGTAATTTCGTTCGTATTCGGCAGTGGGTTGATTTTTGTGCTCAGACAAGTGAAGGTGGACTGTGCATAATCGTTTCTAATTTTCTATCCGGACAATTACGACGGTGGAGTTTGAACAAAAATGCCGAGATTTTACAAAGTCGAAATCAACAAAACAGAATGGGAGGTCCCGGAGCGCTATAGTTGCCTGCAACCTGTGGGCTCGGGCGCTTACGGCCAAGTCTGGTAATAAAAATAACTGAGACGAAAGGAAAAGAGAAAAATCAGAAGAATGTCAAGTGAATTGAAGAAATTTGCATTGAACTTCGCAGCCATTCATCCGTTCACCACCTTCGTCATCGTTGTTATTCGGTCCGGGCATCAAATCTTACTTTTTCTTTTTTAGTTTAGTGACTAATCGAGTTATGAGGATCCACGTCTTGTCAGCGCGTTCTGCATTTTATTTCCCCAGGAATCAAGCCCAGCACCTTTGTTGATCAGCTCATTTCGTTGATTTGCTTGTCTGCCGATCACAGGTATCTAAGTATAGCCTCGCTAACCATTCCGGAATCGAAGACCATGCGCTAGGGAATGTCTTCTAAGTCTTCTAGACTGCAGAACGAGCAGGTCGTCCAACTAGCCGTGACCATGATTATTCTGAAATCTAAAATGCATCACACATTCTGGCTGTCGTTCGTGACATGTTTGTCTGCATAAATAAAATAATAGAAATAAATCCCAGCCGCGTATTCAGCTGAATAATTTTACCTATTCTCTGTCACAGTTCTGGCTCAGCCTTATCGCCCTTCACTAAGCGGTGATCAAGATAAAGGCTCTTACGCGGACAGAGTGAGAATTATCGCGAAATTGCTTCTTTCGACCGGCGGTGAACTACTTTGGGTTTATTATCTTATTAGCATTGGCAGGCTTCAGGCTGAGTGCCTTACACTGGGCAGTCGTCGTTTAAGATTTATCGAGCGACGATTAAACATCGATAATCAGAGCATTTGCTTTAATTGGATGGTGCTTGATCGTTTAGACTCAGGCTGTGAGGTGCAAAGATAAAGCACTTTCTATGGACAGCATGCGAGAAAAGTGAGAAATTTAAATCTCTTTTTGGTTCTGATTAGCTTACTAGGTGAACAATGCTATTCTCATGGCCTGGTGTCACATGCCTTATCTGCTCAGATATAAAATCTTAATTTTCTGGATTAGCACCTCTTAAATATTTCTTCTGAAGTGGTGGATGCAACCAGCTACCAATACTTTGGGTTTCGTCGTTTTGTTTTTATCATTTTTTGAATAAAACACCAAATAATACGTCCGTTATCTATCAATAATAATTAAAAAGAAATCGATTTCTCGATATTTTTTTGTTTAGAAGTATTTAATCTATTATGCTAAAATTAAGTTTAAGAATTTACCACAAATGGTCCAAATGGAATTTTAACCTAAAGTCTACACCTACGTTTTTATTGCCTAGAATAAAGTAAAAATTTCTTTGTAAAAGCTGATTATAAAAGGCCATTTCTTTGAAAAAGAAAAATTCAGATATTTTTAAGCCTGTTCTGTAGTTTGACCGAAATGAAATCCTATAAACTCGAAAAACATCTTCCTGGGCAAATCTTAAGTAAAAGTTAAATTTTTAAAATACTTCATAGAATTTTTATTAAACAAATTCTGTATACCCAAGTAGATAAGCAGGAAGAGACTGGTTTCGTTAAGATTTTATTTTTAAAGAATTATTTAAACCTTTAAAAATATGAAGCTTGTAAATAAAGTGGTCGGATCGTTGTATATTATAATGAATGTTTCAAAAAATTGGTATTCGTCGAAAGAGGATGAAGCTGTAAAACTCGGTCTCAATACCTCTCAATATCACCTTGAATCGAATTAGAAATTCGTTAGGCAGTAATTTATTTTAAATGTGTTAAAAGTAAAATTTGTCACAAACTAAACAAAGTAGTAAAATTGATAAGATTGTATGTGGCGTTGTGAAAAAAATGCTCTCAAAAGCAATGAATCAGTGGCATCCCCAGGGAATGCCGGAGCAGAGATTACCGCTAATAAAAGTATGCACGAAGCACTTCAGCATTTGTTGCAGAAATGTTAGCTATTCGACTAAAATAGTATTTAATAACAAGAGCAGACTGCGCTCGAGTTAATAGAGACTGATTTTGGCGCTATTAAAAATGGTTGTACACGCGCGTCTTGCTCTTAATTTGAGGATGAGCTGATTTGTCTGATTGGCAGGTTGAGTGGCTGCTTGTTAGGGCAATTAAAATAGCTTCGAAATGCAAGCACTTGAATATATTATATTCAATTAAAATTAAAATTTCAGTTCAGCCGTTGACACAAAGCACAATATAAAAGTGGCCATAAAAAAGTTGGCACGACCCTTCCAATCAGCCGTCCATGCAAAACGTACCTACCGTGAATTGCGCATGTTGAAGCATATGAATCATGAAAATGTTATCGGGCTCCTAGACGTATTCCATCCAGGCGCCAACTCCCTAGAGAGCTTCCAGCAGGTCTATCTAGTCACACATCTTATGGGCGCTGATTTGAACAACATCATTCGCACACAGAAACTTTCAGATGATCATGTTCAATTCTTGGTCTATCAAATCCTTCGAGGACTTAAATATATTCACAGTGCTGGTATTATCCACAGAGTGAGTTTGGAATAGATCTTTCTATTGGGTTGTGTTATATTAGCATTTTGGTAATTTTATTAGGACCTTAAGCCATCCAACATTGCTGTAAACGAGGATTGTGAACTGAAGATCCTTGATTTCGGTCTAGCTAGGCCTACCGAAAATGAAATGACAGGCTATGTGGCTACACGGTAAGTTAAACTTAAGCTATGCTTGAAGATATAAGGACGATGTTACTTTCTTGGTTAGTGTCAGAAGAATAGATTTTTTTTAGTTTTAGTTTTATATAGTTAACGTTATTGTTCATAGGTGGTACCGAGCTCCAGAAATCATGCTTAATTGGATGCACTACAATCAAACAGTAGACATATGGTCCGTTGGATGCATTATGGCTGAATTACTCACTGGACGGACGCTGTTCCCAGGCACAGATCGTATCCTTTTAACGGAAAAAACACAAAATTCACGAACCCACTTAAAACTTAATTTTCTACTCATTTGAATTTGTTTTTTCCTATTGCTTAAATTGCCACTCTGGCTTTATTGTAGAAATGCATAATTTTGGCTCACAAAAATCCTATACAATTTTAAATTGAAAGAATTAACGAAATTAATAAATACACTCTATTTTCTGTTCTGACGATAATTGAATCAAATAGGAAATTTATAAATTTGCTAATGCATTTTCTACAATAAATCTATTTATTCGCATTGTTCCCCTTCAAGTCATTTAGAAAGTAATTAAGCCCCAGTATTTGCATGTAATTTTGTACCTTAGTCTCAATAATATCTAGATATTCATCAATTAAATTTAATTATGGAAATATTGGGAACCCCAAACGATGAGTTTATGATGAAAATTTCATCAGAAAGTGTAAGTTTTCTCACTTATTATTTTTCTTATTTTTTTTTTTAACTTGTTTTGACCTTTGTTTTGTATTGTCCTTGTACATAGTATACCATACGGATTTGCTGAGCTGTAGGTGGCACCCAAGAATTTTATGTTTGCATTTACACATTCACACTTTGTTTAGCTGATTTTAGAAAACAGCACCAAAGAAATTCTTGAATGCACCGATGTTTTCAAGTCGCATTGTCTAATTAAACTGCAAATTTTTAAAGCTGCTACATACTTTAATTATGTAACGCTATTCAAGGATAATGCCCAGTCTTTCCTATTAAGGGTATTTTTTAAATTTATTATTATATTAAGTTTTTGATTTTTTTCTTATTCATGCAAATTTTTGCGAAAACCAATTTCCCAATTTTTTCATTTAAAGCACCTTTCAAGACCAAAACGTTTCTTGTGTTTACTTTGTAAGCAAATCAATATTTTTATATTTATTTTTCTTTTCTTTTTTAAAAGAAGAAAAACTGATAATAAACGCCTTAACTTATCTCTAACCACAAAAAAAAAATAAATAAAATTTTTTGATGCAAATAATTTTTGCGTAAACAAAATATAGATCTCGATCATTTAACACGAATTCTAGTCTTGTGTGGTACACCTGAACCAGAACTAATGAACAAAATAACAAGTGAGGAGGTAGGTAACAGTTAACGTGTTGTTTTTTTCTTTGTAACACATCTTTCTAAACACAAACTGCTTTAAGATCCTTTTATTTTTGCTTACGTCTGCATGATGTATGTATTTTTAGAAATGGGAAGTGAACCAGCTGCTATAACCAGCAAGTGCTCCTTTTCTTGGAAGACTTTTGCAATGCACATTTCTATATTGGAATTGTTGAAGCATTGCCGAATTCTTCAATAACGTAACTAACAGTATTTTATTTAAATTTAAATATGTTGTAAAAGTAATTTAATTACGTAAAATGTGTAAACTCCGATATACAAGACGCGATGAGAAAGTGAAGGTTTTGAGTCTTAATTGTGCTAAAATTGTTCTACAGTACACAACATGAATGAAATCAATTAGTTGAAAAACCTTTCCCTTAAAAAAGACTTCCTAAGTTATTCTTGTCCTGTCGGCAAATTTGGCATTTGTTCTTTCTTTTTTTTTTTTTTTTGTAAGTTGAATGTAAAGAAAAACACAAGTCTAAATGAAAAGCTAGAAAATACGTTATGTGTACTTAATTTAAACAATACATTAGTTTGGCTCTATGTTAAGTGGAACTCAAAGGTACATACAATAAATCCATTTAACACCGCCTGTTTTTACAGGCTCGTAACTACATAAGATCTCTGCCATTTATGAAAAAAAGGAATTTCCGGGAGGTATTCAAGGGCGCCAATCCATTGGCAATTGATCTTCTCGAAAAGATGCTCGAATTGGATTCAGAGAAGCGAATAACAGCCGAGAAAGCGTTGGCCCACGAGTAAGTCATTGCTTTATTAGGCAATTTTAAAATTAGTAGCTATTTAATCAACTTTCCTTCGCAGATACATGGCAAAGTACGCTGATCCAAGCGATGAGCCAACATCAGCTGTATATGACCAAAGTTTCGAAGATATGGATTTGCCAGTCGAAAAATGGAAGGAGCTTGTCTTTAATGAAGTAGTCGACTTTACACCACATCCGAATCTATTTCCGCAAGACGTACAGTCTTAGAATTAAGATTGCTTTGTAAAAAAAATATCTTCTATCTAAACACGGTTGACGATTGTGCTACGTTGTAAGTTTAATCTAATCCTTTTTTTATGTCCCGTTAAATCCTCACTTCCCCTGTCTGCTAATTTTTTTTCTTTTTTTTACTTTTAACAATAATTGCATCAAGGAACGCTTGCAACGTTCACTCTTTTTCACAAATTTCGTAGTATTAATAATATACTATTTTTAAGTTCGTAGAAATTGAAGAGTTAAAAACTACACAATGGCCTTGTCTAAGACGTTTATCCTTTTTAAAAACTAAGGAACAATCATGTACCTCCAATAGAAAAACAATATATTTAATATACTAAAGAAGTACTTACAGTAATATGAAGTGATTTTATTTATCCTTATGAACAAATTGAAGTTTCGAGTTGGATCCCAATATTCGTGATGGCGGGGGGGAGTTATAGAGTCTGGAGTTGAATTGCAGTAACAATGTTATTGAAATATAAAGGGTGACTAAATGAAAATAAGTGCGATGTTAGTGTCTTATCTCATTGTTATTAAATACTTAATTCTCTCATCAATTTACAATTTTATTATCATTTTTGTTCTTTTTATCATTTATTTCTTCGCAATTATATATTTGGCATAAAACTAGAACTTTTAAGTATAATAATAATCTTAATAAATAATTTTTTAGTTTACTTTGATTTGAGACGACTCACTTTTCCCACTTTCCTCCATTGATTTAACTTTTTAGCTAACGTTATGCTTATCAAAATCTCTCTCTGGTGCTGTGTTCTGTTTCACACTTCGTTTTATTTACCTTCTTTCACTTATCTAGTTTAGAGGAGGGTTTGAGTAACTGTTGTGGCTATATATATTTATATAAATATTCAACATTTTTAGAACTGAGCTCTAGATTGGTGCAGATCCGTCTATTTTTATACTTTATTAATTTTGTTGATTTTTTGGGTAAGTTTATTAATCGAGCTTCTAAAACTGGGACAACTGGTGGAAATTCAGATTAATAGCGATATGATTTTTAACTAATCCTCAGGCGTAAAACATAAAACTGAAAATTAATGTTAATATTTAGGTCACAGATATAGCTAATTTTAAAGCTATAAATTTTAATTGAAAAATTTAGTTTAGTATGGGTATTTTATACGAGCAGAATTACTTTTCATGTTCAGAAGACATCTTTTGTTATTTGCCGCAACAGGTACAACAAGATATGTAGATTTATTTAATAAATAAATACTGCTTATATAAGCAATGAGGTTTTGCTATATTACTAAGACTATTGCAAATTTAGAACTCCAAATCGCAGATTCAAATTGTTTGATTTTTATGATCAAATGAATTTGAAATGGCTTTCCTTAAGCAATTCATGTTAAACTTTTTTGAAGAACAACTTTTAAACTATTACTTCTTATATAATAATTTCTCGAAGTTCTTATGCAAATATAAGAAAAAGCATTCTTTTAAATATGTGCCAATTTATATAGAAACAGTCTATAATAGCATAGACCAATACTATGGTTATTTGCTAGACTGGAGCTTACAGATAAAAGTATAAAATAAGATAAAATAAGGCAAGACAAACACAGAAGTTTACGCTATAACTGTTCCATAGATAAAGGAACTCAGCGGCAGATATATTTAAAATTATCAATATGCTTGTATCTTGTTAATTTCCACCCATCAAACTAACGTAAAAGCAATATCAAAAAATCCATTTCGTTGTGCCAAATGTTCTCTAGACGAATAAGTTTACAAAGGTATCATCTACTTTATATATCCTACGTAGAAAAGAAACACTTGCTACCTTTGTTTTCTCGAAAAATGTATAAAAAAACAATTAGGCCGCAGCTAAAAACGCTGCAAAAAAACTACTTTGACACGGTCAAAAACTTAGAGAAAAACTAAAGAATGTATATTTCTGCACCTTTCGAAGAAACTATTCGACAAGTAACAAAGTGAAGAATATCATATTGATCCTGATCTTGTGTTAAATTTAGTAAAATTGCTTTGTTCGAACAATTTCTATGTAACCACTAAAACTGCTTGTTCGTATTGCATCATTTTGATAATTGTCTGTAGTTAACAACACGCACGCTATTTCTGGTTTTCAATAGTTGATCAAATTTTAAACGCTCTTTAAAGAGATATTTTTTGTAACCTATTTGAAGGTTCATATAATTCTTCTCTGCTTTAAAGCCATTTTTTCATTGTTGTAATTCAATTGCTTGTGATTTTGTGTTATTTTGTTGGTGTCTTTCTGTGTTAATTTTTTTACCTATACATACATATAACTTACTAATGCAATCACCAAATTTAACTTTCATATTTCTTTTAACCTTAAAAGTTAATGACTAAACCAGATTAGCGACACTCGAGGTGTCCATGTGCTGTATTAATGTTCGCATGAAAGCCATCTCTTTACGAGCGTTCTCCAATATTACTTTGGGATCCTCTGATGTACAGCGTAGGCAGTTTGGTGCAAATACCATTGCAAGATTAGATGAATCCATTTTTGTGCAACTTACAACATCTGGTTGAGCAAACTGTTGCAGGAAGTGTATTAAATACATTAGGACCTGGAAGATAATTTCAAAATTTATAATAAAAAAAAAAACATTTTAAATTATGTTTTATAACAAACTAGTAGTAATATTGAATAGAACACCAGAATTCTTACCAATTTATTAAGATCGGGCAATTTGTTTATTATTCTATCGGCCTCATTAGGATCTTCAGTTTGAACGCATTCATTGTAAAGCTCATCCGGAATCAATGGATCGTATAGTTCTCTGTACCACAATTTAAGTAAACTAGCTGGAGCATGCGCATCTAAATGAACAAATTAAAAGGGGTTCATGATATCTTTACAAGTGTCTACAATTCTTGTAAATGTACTCACCCATCGTATTTTTATGTTCAGGAACTTCCCACCGATCTAAGCGACTCTTTAAGGAGTTCACTTCATCAACATCTGCAGACACCCGGAAAATGCCCTCCGTTTGCTTGCCATTTAACAATAGAACCTTACCAACAAATTGGGTACAATATAATTTGAACAATTCATCGAATGGAAAATAACTATACCTGTTCAGACAAAGTTATCTGTATCCAAGGCAATTTTCTGTCTGGATATTTATCTTTCTGCAGTTCCATAACTTCAGCCAATGTATTTCCAAACATGCTGTTTCGAAGAATCTGTGTCTAAATATTTATTTTTTTTATAAAATTGAATCAAATAGTATTATTTTTAAAGTATTACCCTAGCTTGTTCGATTTCATCCTCACTTGGTTTTTTGGCCTGTTTTCGCCCGGAACTGCCTATCCTATCTAATCTACGGCAACAGACAGTGGCATAGTGCGAAATTTGAACATGTATTGGCCATTTGCCTACTTCTGGAAAGCTTGTAGCAAAAGTTGGATCCCTATGACGGTTCATATAACTGTAATAAAAATAAAGGAAATTTAATCTGTAGAAATTTAATTCATTATAATCATTTTACTTAAGCAAAGCTGGTTGAAACGTTGGTGATGGAGGAACAAATGATAAGCAAATGGCCATAAGTTCCCAGCCTCTTTTAAGTGATTCTCTTTTGGGATTCTCTGTAGTCTGTCTACATAATTGCACATAAAGTTCGTCTCGAAGTCTGGAAAACACTATTAAATTAAAATATTTTATCGCAAAATTGGGGTACATACTGCTGCTGACTGAGGGCAGTTACGACTATATCGATAGCAACCGAATTCAAACTCATCCCAGCCCTGGCTTTTCGGTCTCCCATATAAATTTGGACGAGTTTGAAAAGTTCCGTTGCCATCTTTTTGCCGGCTTTGTCCCTGGAAAGAGCCAACATGGGTCTACTAATGGCATTCGCTGTCCAACTTAGCATATCACGAATGGAAGACTAAATAAAACTTACATAAAATCACTCTCCTGCTGAAAAAGATTCCGTCTTACCTTCTTCCTGAAGATACCTTTCGAGTGAAGATTTAGGTTGTCTTGTGCGAATTTCTCGATATCACATTCTTTCATAATGGACAATTGTGAAACACCGCCTCCGGCAGCCGCCAGTCCAGCTGGCGGAGGGAATGATGGCGGCAACACCTTGGCCTTTTGACTTTGGTTTATAGTTGTAGCTGTTTCCTCGCCACCCCCAGTGCTCTGCTGATGTTTCAACATTGGTGGTGGCTCACGCAGTTCAGGTACAGATATCTGCCGATGTGGTGAAGGGATTTTCGCATGTTGCTGTGAAGATTTTTGTTGTATAGCCAAATGGAATGGATGACTTCGAACTGGACTATAAATTTGGGTTGTTTCACGTTCACTTTCCAGAACAGCCTCAACGTTGTCGGAGCTATAAAAATTAAGTATTAACTGTAAGAAAACTTTTTATCGACTGAATAGTGACTTACATGTCTTCGCGTTCACTCCTGTCAAATCCAAGGTAATTGTAGTAAGAGACACCATCACCCAAATTCGAAGCATAGTCGTCCATAAGGCCATAGTTATGCGTTAGATAGTCTCCGTGCCCATCAGAGTGATCAGAGTCTTCATTATCTGGTTCATGGCCAGAAAATGAATGCTCCGATTGACTGTCCGAGTGGAATGAATCGGAGTCTAGAGGATCTCCGAAGCCATAGCATCCTGATAATTTTGCTTGCTCTAAAATATAATGTTGTAATGGGAGAAGATGTTCTTGCATTTCCTGAAATACAAAACAGGCCCAACTAAATTCAAGATCCATGTAACATTGGAAGACTGTTTTACCTGATCCCAATTGCTGTACAACGGTGAAATATTGCCGTTGTCATATTCGACATCACTAGAAGGTGCATGATGCCTTCTTTTATGTTTACCGGAAGACTTTTCAACATTTTTTATTTCTTTATTGTGGCGATCTACATTAGGCTTACTTAAATACTGATCCTTTTACAAAACAGAAATTAATAAATTATATTTGAAAAAAATAGAGAATACTTACTAAACTCGGCGTATTTCGAAGAGAACCAAAATTGTACTCGTTAAAGAAGTGACTAGAAGAACTGGCTGAAGTTACTGCATTTTTGCCTCCACCACCAGACGGGGAGACTCTCATGATATTGTTTATTTTGTGCGGATCTACTGTGCCTGTACTACCAATTGGGGAGTTCGTTCCATGAACACTACACTGGGAATTGGGTGAACGTTTCTCCAATTTCATTTTATCTAAATACTTTTCAGGTTTTGTAGTTAAATCGAGATTCAGATAATCGGGATCGTTTTTATGACTAGACTTTATATTGTAGCATACACTTGGAGGTTCCAATGCTGATAGGCTACTAAGAACTGAAGGACGCGCTGACTTGTTCTGAAACGATAAACGGTATTTATTTCAAAAGGAGACATATTAAAACAAAGTTTAAACGATTACATGATTCTGTGGACTGATTGGACTTTGTGGACTGGAATCACTGGAGTGAGTTTTATTGCAGGATTTTGCAGATGTGTGCCTTCTGCGAGACACTGGTGTATTTTCAACAGATTTAAAGTATTTCTCATGCATTGAGTCGTCGCTAGCACCACCGTTTCCATCAACGCTTGATTTTCTGTGCGACTGGGAGTGATGAGGAGGATGATGTGTTGTTGGAGATGACATAAAGCTGCCAGAACGTGTTAAAGACACTGCAATAAAATTTATTGGAACGAAATTTTGGTTGTCCTATGTTTAATAAGAAAATCAATTGGGTTTGTTTTAGTCAGAAGCAAATACATAAAACACGTCTAAATCCCAAAAAGAAATTTCTTCTGAACATTTATACCTACTGAAGCAATGACATTAATTCTCCGTCATTTAAAATGACGCAACTCAACATCTAATCATCAAATATTTGTTAAACGAACCACTATCTTATCGTGTTTTATGCAAATTATGAAATGGTCACTTACTTCCACCAGAATAGTCAAAACTTTGATGTTTTGTCCCAATGCCTCCAGCACCTTCGCGTTTACTAAGTCCCAATCCATCTGCAGAGAGCTTCTTCTTTAAAATTGGAGTATTGGCTGAATGAGTAGGCGACAGGCCACCCAAGTCAGATGAATTCGATATTGAGTATGAGAGTTTCGAGTGAGGATAGTGCTGGTGTCGGTCAGGAACCCCAGCCCCAAAAGGAACATGCGGAATGTTGTGTGAGCTTGAGCTTTCTTGTAGCATTCGATAACTGTAAAAAAAAAAATTTCATATTCATGCATTTGTGCATGTGCGAAAAACGAACCTATTGTCTGATACATGCTTATTTTTGTGCTGTGAATTGCTTAATCTTAAGCTGCTGCCTTCGTGAAGACGCCTATAGCCGTGCGCACTGGATAAACTTGAGTCACTGGATTTTCCTGAGTCTTTATGCTTATGGCTGCTATGTGATATAGCTGAGCCTGCAACAAAAAATGTTATTCAACGGCAACTTATTGAATTTATAACTGTTTACCTTGAGAGTGCCGACAATACTTGTACGAATCTACCTTCCCAGGAGTAGGCATATCTGAGGAAGGTGGCAGTCTGCAACTGTGGGAAATGGAATTAATAAAACTTTAAGTGTCTTTAGAATGAGAGAAAACCTGTGACTGTGTCTGCCATGAGGACTGGACAGTATTTCAGAGGAGCTCTTGGCTTCGGAGGCTCCAGCCGATTGAACTCTTGCATGACCAGAGGAGTGATGGCGATGATGGTTGTCCCGGTGGCTTTTCTGGGCTCGCACCTTTGGGTGGGACGTCTGCGTTGAGCCGTCCTTTTTGTCGCTAGGATCAGTGTTCTGCTTCAGCGTCTGGAGCTTCGCCAGAGGGATGATATCACAATTATTTGGCCGATGCCAAACCGTCGTTTGTGATGCAACGTTGTAATAGTAAAAGCGTTGCGTGTTCGAATCAAAAAGTTCCCACCACTGGGAAGCATCTGTGCGTTTAATATTTACACCCTAATAAATGAAGTGAGATAATTGAAAAAAGAAATGGTTATTATATAATAAAAAAATGGGAATAGTTGTTATATAATCTAAAAACCTAAACTGGTTTAGATGTCCTGTCGCGTATCTTGGGAATTGTATAAAGATTAAAATAAAAATTCATATGAAAACAACTTTGAACGAACAAATATTTTTATTTTCTGTTTAACTTGGCTTTCATGTTTACCCTTTCCCTAGTTAAATTTGTGTTTTTCATTCATTTTCATCAATTGGGCATTTAATTCCTTACCCTTATTTTCCACTCTTAATTCAATCCTCAGATATTATATTAGGAAGCGCGATTATTTTCAAAATCAACAGCTAGAGATTTTCTATTCATTTCATACATATTTATAATTTATTGTCTTTTTAAAAAATTATTTACTGTTTGAAAAGAGTGTGTCCAATCCCCTTGCTCACTTACAGATTTTTCTTTTTATAAAATTATACTATATAATAAATTATAATAATAATGTGAACAATTCCCACTTATTATAAAACATTCTAATTAATTTAGAAAGTAAATGTTCCTCCTCCAAAAATTTAATGATATATTAAAAATTAAACGAATACAACGGTTTAAGAAGTAAACCTAAACGTTTGGATAATCGAGATCTTGCTGTATTTTCATTAAAGATAGGAATGGGAACTGGCAGTGGACCGAGATAGTTCTTGAGGAACTTCAGAAGAATTGGTGGAATGCAGGATGTGTGCAATTTATAAATAGAGAAGGGAGACCGAAAGTATAGGGCTAAATAATTAGAGTTGTTGATTTGGTCGAAGACTTCGCAGGTATCGACATAGTTAAGCTATTTATAGCGGAAATATTATGACGAGAAATGTGCAATAATTCGGCTTTTTATACATACCACTCCTTGAAGTATATGAGTTCGGATTTTTGGATTTTTTTTGTTTTATTTATTGTAGGAAAAAATTGAAAAATAATTTTGATCAGTTTTACGTGGTGAAGACTCCATGAAAAAACAACGAAAAAAAAAATACCACAGACATTTTTTAAATATTAAAGGAGGGATAACAACTTCGGCAACACACGCATATTTTAAACTAAAGCTTACCATTAAGATGCACTCCCAATTATAGTTCATTTAGCGCCAACAAATCCATAGAGTAAAAATAATAAATTAAGCTGATGTGACTGCGCTTTATTGGTCATTGCCGTGCACAACCCATTCCCAATAACCATGACCTTTCCGGAGCCAGGCTCCGTCATTTAATTCTTATCGAACCACGAAGCCTTTCATCTCGCCCGGTGCAATCTTTCATCCCGCCATTGTTGCCGTGCTACTGAAGATGAAGACTCATCTTATTGACCGTACAAAAGCGGTCGTTTTGCGGTTAATTTTGCAATTAACTTTTTCATTTAAGGTAACTGAACATCTCGATGAAAACGAAACTGAATTCGCGCATAATTACAATGGATTTGAGCGGGCACGGCACGAGTACCTGGCGTTTGCCTGACTTTCACCGTAAAAACTAGAAAAGCGGAGAATTGCAGCGCTACCTTCTTCCACTTACTTACCCTGATATAAGGCAGAGCAGGCTTTGTACGCAGTTTTCTGTGTGCTTTATTGTTTTGGCCATGTATGAGGTTTGAGTTCGGTCAAACGCCTGCTGATAAGGTGGCGAGTTCATTGCTTTTGCAATATGCAAGCAGGCAGACTGGGGCCCTGGAGCCGTAGAAGTACAAAAAGCGCGCAACATACTTATCCACGCTCTCGATTCTCCAGCCCATTAACATCAGAATTACAACATATCAGAAAATGTAAATAATTAATGAGCCTTGGGCAGGCAAATGCGGCAGAGAGGAAAATCATCGAATTGCCGAAGAACGCAGTACCGATCAGTACAGCAGCGTGGTGACTCGTGGACTCCGATTTTGAGACGCCGCTTAAAGACAACATAGAGCGATGTTAAAATATGAGTCTTCGGCCGCATCTCGACAGCGGTTTTCTGTGGCCCGCCGAGCACCTAGCTCCGGCGCTAGCTGCAGCCGGGAGGAAAGAGAGCCAATTCCGCTTGCGTCTAATGAAAGCCAATTGAAGTGGCCCCACACTTGAGCGGCGCTGCGGCTGCGGCCCCAGAGCGGCTTTAATTGTTTTGACACATTTTAATTATCGCCCGAAGCATGCGCGCCTTCCACGGCCTCGTTATTTGAACGGATGGGGTTTGTTTGTTGGGCAATCAAAGAAAAGCGGGTTGCAATTTAAGTAATTTCATCAATGGATAGTTACCTCGGGAGGATCCCAGACGCACTCCCCAGTCGTCAGGTTTGCGTACATATGCTCCTTTGTCTTGGGCTCGATTATCTCGACCCACTCGATCCTGAAAACATGAAGAATTCATTTTTTCAAAACAGCGTCTGGTGCAAACAATTATAATATTTTATTTGTTTTTCTCTTAGTGCAATCGGCGTTACAAATGTGTTATTATGTCACGCCCTATGCTGCAGAATTTTTGTTTGTGTTTTTCACACATTGCACAGAGGAAAAAATATTGATTTTGACAGATGCCTTCACGGAGGTGACTCCCGTTCGGCCGATTTTTGGCTATTTTACGTCACGCACCTTTCCGATGACATTTTCCATCAATAGTATTAAACTGCGCGAATCGAATGAACACTTAAACCAGACAAGATAACACATTTATTATTCTTAAAAACAGCAAAAACCGAACCGAAACCCACATCTAACCGCCATGTTACACGATCTAAAAAGGACTGCATTTTGTCAATGGAAATTCGACTAACTGATATTTTAACAGTGTATCCAGATACAAATTTCGAAAATATAATTTTCGAATCGGTGATGAAATTCTCCGAAAATAACTGAAATTGATAAAATCTTCCAAATTATTCCGATTCTAGCGAGAGTCTGAGTAGGGTAACCAAAACGGGAGAAATATTTGAAATGCAATAAATCATTTCCAATTAAAACACAACATTCGAACCAATTAACACGCACTTTCGAAATCGCAATCAGCTGTTGTTTGTTGACACTAGCGATTAACGTGAGGGTTGTGCGTGCCTGCCAGAAGTCTTGTAAACAATTGGAGCAAAGTGTGATCAGAACATTTACCGATGGACGAAATTAGCACTGTTGAAAAGCTAGGTCGGATCCTTAAGGGGTTCATGCATGAGAACTACAAAGTGCTCAACGATGCGTACCTGGAAATGTTCATTACACACTTAGCGGGGAAGGGTGAGGTTACCGCCGGCCGGGGTTTGCGATTTATTAAAGTTTTACATTTTCTTCCTTCCAGAGTATGGACACCTGCTGCAATCCCCCTGCGTCGGGGCGTGGATGGAAGAGTGCCTTACCGTTTTAGCGGAGGACTTCACGAAATTAAATCCCAACGTGACTGCTCTGTTCCTCAAGGTGTGCGCCTTGCTGACTCAGAACGAGTGGCTCGTTATTCAGATTAGGGAGCACGATGTGTGCGAAAGGTTAACAAGCTATTAAAGTCATCATAGATCTTTAAAACGCCGTTTTCTAGGATTCAGAAAATTATTGGAGCCAATCAAGACAAATTGCAGCCTGCGATCAAATTGGGCCATGTCCGGTTCCTGTCAGCCGTTTCAAAGCATAGCCTAGGCCTTCGTTGGATGAAGAAGGCCGAAGCGTGGCGCAATTTGGTGGACTATTGCCAAAAGAACCAAACAGTTTACGTCGTCCGAGAGGCAATGGATATCTTGTACGATATTCTTTATAAATATTCGGTTAAAACGAACGACGAGGAGGTCTGCGTCGAAATACTGCAGGAAATTGTAAGTCCGTTGCTTGAAAACGTTTTCCAAGAGAACACGACAACCGTTTCAGTAGATGACTCCGAACTACAACGGAAGCTATCACCAACGCTCGACTTGATATCGTTCATTCTTCAGAAAACACTGGAGAGTGAATCGAAGACGAACATCGCCCATATTTTATCTACTAAATTTAATTTGGAAGTGAATTTGTGGAAGCTTGGTGATATGACTCAAAATCAACAGTTCTTAGGTAAAATTCTGAGAGTTCACACAAGTTTTAACTTCGCCATGTTGATTCATGAGAAGTGGACCAGTGGCCAGAGCATAGCTGCTGAAGACTTCAATCAATTTGGAGTGAACTTCTTCAATCACATGAAATTTTGCGTGACGCGGCAAAGCTGCCAGAACTTGCTCTTCATGGCTGAATTGAATTTAGTTTTGTGGAAGAAGTTGGGTTCCCGGGTGCCGGAGGAGATTATGATCGAAAACGAGTCCATTCAGTTCGAGAACCAGCTGATTCTAATCCAAATCCTACCGATGCTGTTAATTTTAAAATCACAGGAGCTGCCTGTGGTGGAAGAGTATCTTATGAAGCTATTTGCCATATCCTGTAAGTTCATTCTGCGGATATGCTACATGTTTAGAGACGTTTTGCTGGAAAATCCAAATATTGCTGCGGACCTGGCCTATAAATCCATAAATTGTATTCTCTCCATCGACAAGGGCTTGAATCAGGACAGGGTTGTTTTGGTGTTCCAGGCAATGATCTATACCCTCAAGCTGTTTTCCGATGAGGAATGTGGAGGAACAAAGAGTACTGACCTTCTGCTTAAAATACCGAATGTACTATTTGCTGTACTGGTGGGACTTCAGCTATTAATCCAACGATATCGGATCACATGGAAGGACTCGATCGAAACAATTTGTCTGCTGAATTTTTTACTGAGTCTCTTAAGAAATCCAAATCTAATCCCAAGAGTAAGTTTGTCCGAAATCTAAAGCGGAAGGACTATTTCAGAATTTTTTTATGACCTTATAGCTGGCCGTGCAAGCCATCAAGCTGACACAACTTTCCATAGAACATTTTCTTTCTCCACACTTAGCACTTTTGGTGGACAACTTCAACGGTTCTGGGATGCAAAACTTGGGCCCAATGATTATGAAAAGGCTTCACGACATAGAGTGGGAAGTCAGAGACAGTACCCTCGAGCTGGTGTGCTCTATGACCAGCATTTCAAGACAAAGTACCATCTCCTGAAAGACTTAAAAGCCTTCTTTACTTATTCCGAATTATTGTAGAATACCCTGCGTTTCAGCAATATATTTTAGACAATGGTATCTGCCAGGTCGTAATATCCATGTCTAAGAATGACATGGAGCCCTACGTAAGGGCATCTGCTTTTAAATGCCTCGCCCAAATGGTTGTTGTTAACTTGATCTGGGAGAAGTGCTTGAGTCAGACGGATCTAATGGTAATTGTAAATTTCATTATTAAAAGAAATTAATTCCGAATTACCCATAGGACCACCTTCTAACGTCGCTGTGCGTCGAGTCCGAAGGCATTGTGCGGAAGGAAGCAGTAAATTTAGTCACAAAATTCTTCTACCATCGAAAGATAGCGCCTAAGTATATGGACTGCTTGTACTCCACCCTGGCCCACTGTGCCGTCAACGATCTCCACTGGGAGGTGAAGATAAACGCTTTATATTTCTGGAAGGTAACTGTCTGTCGACAATTTGAATATCAGGGGATGATCGACGGAACCTTTCCGACAGTCACATTTTCAAAAGAGAACAAAAAAATTGTAACCCTTACCGAGAAGGAGATTCTGCTAAGAATTCAAAAGGTTATGAATGAATTGTCTCGTCGCGGCTGCCTTGGTGTTATCTTACACTGCTTGAATGACGAATGTGATCTCGAAGTGACCAAAACAGCAGTGGCTCTGCTTAAAACTCTCCTCAACAGCCTGAGGAAGTATGACTACTTAAAAGCTTTAGAAGCTGATCACAGTGATCGTGCACAGACTGCAACCACATCTAAGGACCCGAGTACAGCTGCGGACACTGTGACACCTAAAGTTCAGTCAGAAAACACCACACAGATTAATCTGGACTCGGAAAAAATAATTGAGTCGATCGTAACGGCTCAAGACATAAATCTGTTGGCGGAGGCGTACCAGAACCAGATGCAGGTGGACGGTGATTCTGAGGAGAGAAAGATCGACGAAAATCTATACAAGAGCTTCGCCAAGGTAAAGCCTATAGAATTCATCACAGAGGTGAACAGTCTGAATCTTGATGAGCTGGTGGAGAAGAGGACGAACTGGATCATGAATACGCAGAGCTTTGAGTCCCTTGTAGACGACATGCTCTTCTTGATCAAGACGCTAGAAGTTAACGACGCGGACTGTTACTGAACTGAAGCTTTCCGAGAGGTCGTTATTTGAATATTGTGTACAGGAAAATGTTAGAAGTTTCTTAGATTTGTAAGAAAATTCGGGATTTTCGGGTAAAAAAATATACTTTAAAAAATAAAGTTTTTAAATTTATTGAAGCTCCTTTTGGAAGAGTTCTTAGAAAACAATAAAAAATGAAAGAATACTATAATTGTTAAGAAATGGGGTCAAATTCGCATCATCCCCAAGTTTGAAATTCAGTTCCGAGCGTTAAAATTGCTTGCATTGCATTGTTGTTCCAAGTAGCTCTCGTCCACTTTCATTTGGCGCCGGAAAGAAGCTATATAAAATTTGTTCAATTGATTAATTTTCAACTTCCTCTGCCAGGCGTCGTTTTCCACGAGCCGGATTTGAATGCTTGCACAGCATGGTGAGTGACGGTTACCAATTGCAGGCAAATGGAGAACCAAATTAAAGAGCACCTTCCGCAGGCCCAGAAAACAACAACAATTTATCCAAACGTCCAAAACGACTGTCTTACCTTAAATTTTTCTCATTTTATTGCCGTTTTGATGGATTTGTAATAAAAACCATCCTAGACAAATGGTATTTTTGTAGGAATTTATTAATGTAGAAAAAATAAGATTAGTTTTAAAAATGCGAGCCAGAATTGCCGGCAACAGCGTAGTTTAGATATATCGATTGTGTGAAATAAAATAATCGATTTTTCGATATACAGCGTCCCTGGGAGGTGCTTCATTAGTTGTCACTTCTGTCGCATTGCCGTCGTGTTTTGTTTTTGAGGGAAATCGCGACAAATTCGGCAAAATGGGCGAGAAAAATTCAGATCAAAGTATCATGGACAAGTCCATGCGATCAGTATTCGGTAAATATTTAATAGAATATTTGTCGAACCCCCGTAACTGAGGAATTTTAAATTTTCAGTGGGCAACATACCGTACGAGGCCACCGAAGAGAAGCTGAAGGAGATTTTCAGTGAAGTCGGGCCTGTTATTTCGCTCAAGTAAGTATTTTCCAAATTGGAATAACCGTCTGTGCTCCAAGTGTGTCCCTATTTAATAAAATTTGCACAAGTTGCAAACCCGCGCTTAAAGCAACCTTTGTTCAAATGAATTCAACAAGATCTGTTTATTCCTTTCACAGGCTTGTGTTCGACAGAGAAAGTGGGAAGCCGAAGGGATATGGATTCTGTGAGTATAAGGACCAGGAGACCGCCCTAAGCGCAATGCGAAATTTGAATGGTTACGAGATCGGCGGGCGAACTCTGCGTGTGGACAACGCTTGTACGGAAAAGTCTCGGATGGAGATGCAGCAACTTTTGCAGGGACCTCAAGTAGAGAACCCGTACGGTGAACACTGTGAGCCCGAAAATGCCCCCGAAATCATAACAAAAACAGTCGCGTCCCTCCCGCCTGAGCAGATGTACGAACTGATGAAACAGATGAAACTTTGTATTCAAAACAATCCCTCGGAGGCCAGGCAGATGCTGCTACTAAATCCCCAGCTTGCATATGCTCTGCTCCAAGCTCAAGTTGTTATGCGTATCGTTGATCCACAGACAGCTTTGTCGATGCTTTTCAAAGCAAACCAGATGCCGCCTGTCCTCGGTACGAATCCTGTAACTGGTCAGCCCCAACAATTAAGTCCTATGCAACCACAGCCCGTTGTAGCGCCGAACCCTGTCCCACCCCCGACAAGCATACCCTCATTGCTGGGCAGTACATTTACGAATCCCGGTCAAGATATCGATTTAAGAGGCGTTGATCCCAGAGGAATGGATCCGAGAAGTGTTGATCCGAGAGGTATGGACCCAAGAGTTCTTGAACAACGCTCAGATATACGGGCAGGGATAGATTCTCGTGGCATGGATCCTAGAACGATTGATCCAAGGAATGCAGACCCCCGTCTTATTCGTAGTATGGACCAAGATATGCGATCAATACCCAATCCCGTTCCTCCGCCTATGGTTAATCAGGTGGATCCTCGCAGCCAGCGACCTATTCCTCAGCCCGTTGCTCCACCATTCCAGGCAGACCCAAGGCAGCGTCAGGACCCACGTTTAAGGCCTGGTGGTCCGAATCCGCCAGCTGCTACTTTACCACAGGCTCAGCAAAATCGGTTGCCCGCAAATGGGATTCCCAACGATGCTTCTGACCATGAGAAGGCGGCTCTTATTATGCAAGTGTTGCAGCTTTCTGACGAGCAAATCGCCATGCTGCCACCAGAACAGAGGGCAAGCATTCTGGTGCTCAAAGAGCAGATTGCTAAAAGCACTCAGCAACGTTAAGACCATATTGTTTCTCATAGAGTTTTGAGATAAAATAAATTTTATTTCTATCTGCATCTTTGTTTTTATATCAAAGACTTTTGATCCCCAATATAAAAAAGTTTGCTATAACTATCTTCGATCCTCAGTTGTTTGCTTTCTTTTTAGTTTTTTTGCTCATTGCTTGTGGGATTAGGAGAGTTGTGTGGAAGTATACTCTATAAATTGAAAGGTATTTTTCGAGAGATAATTTTTAAATGCGGCATTGTTTTCAACGGAGGAAATTAAAATTGAATTAGGGGCCCTCTATGGTTAATAATATTTCCGTTCTACATAGACTGATATTCGTTGCACAACTAGTAAAAGAAAACCCGTTATTCCACTTCAAAGTCAGTCATTTTTATTCCATAAATAAAAATAAAAAAAGGTTAGAAAATTAAAGTGAAAAAAGATCACCATTCATAAAAAAAGTACCAAAAACAGAAAATGCGCTTAACCTACTCCTTCAAGTAAAAACGTTCTGCAATCATCTCACTATAAATAACATCAGGTGCATTCTGCGAAGCGTACATCTCCACCTCCAGTACGGGGCTGTGCTTCTTGACTTTAACAAATACTTTTTTGCAGTCGCACAAAATGTCCGACAATTTGGTTTGGAGATCGATCTCCCGCCAGCGGGGATTTGCTTTTATTCCGCTAAGCTTAACCAGAATATTCCGAAGGGGATATTCTACTAGGTAGTCAGGGCACAGTTTGACCATATCCTTGGTCACGAGTTCCGCATTCAAAAAATCTACGTAGAGGATGTCAATTTTCTCAATATCGCTTCTATACGAGCGAATCACAGCACGGTACCAGAGGTTGTCCACCGCGTACTTTGCCAAGCAGGGAGTATCTGGCTTGAACTGGCGGAGGTTTCGGCACTTCTTTACTATGTGCTGAATTTGCTTGGACATATCAACGAAACGGTCCTGGAAATTCATCAGAAACGGGGAAACGTAGAGATGCGTCGAATTTTTTACATAAGAAATTTCACAGTAAAATTTATTAGAATCCGTAGGTATTTTCGGCTCCACGAACCGGCCACCTTCCCTTAAGTGAGACTTAACAGACGATGCTTGTTTCGGATTAAACGAAATGGATGATGTTGGTGAGACTACTTTATCCATTCGAGGTTCCTCGGCTTCGTCATCTTCGTTTTGGAGGACGCCGTCCCAGTATCCCTGGTATGAGTACTCTAGCTCGATAATGTCCTCGTCCGAGTCTCCACAAGCTATGTCGATCGAATTGTAGAGATTCTCTAGTTCCCTCTTTTCAAACATTTTCTTATACTCATCTGAATCCATCTGATTTTTTTCTGGAGTGCTACGACTGGGAAATTTTATTTCTTCTGAATCAGAATCTTCGTTTTCATTTTCTAATTGGCCCCCATCCATTTTCTTAATCTTTTGTAAAGAATTTTCGTCATTTTCATCTTTCTCAAAATCTGCATTTGTTGGATTTCTTTTCTTTGCAAGACCTGCATGGCAAACAGTTTCAGCGATGTCAGAAGATCCTACTCGTATAGAGCACTGCCTAATAGTTTTATTTTCTTCACCTGGCAACACACGCACCGTGCACAGTTTTCCCACCAGCTCGTGATGAATGAAATCTAGAGTGTCGATGGTCCAAGTGTCTCCAACTTTTGGGGCAATGCCGTTGATGCGGAATTTATTTGCCATTATCGGAACGTTTTCCATCATAATTTGTGGACGTAGATCGTCCGTTGTGCATTCCTCTATGTTGCCGTAGTCGATGAACTGCACCGTGATTATTTGGTTAGGTTTCGTTTCAAGGACTACAGCACGATAGAATTTGTTGTCCAGGTGGTACCGTGCTAGACAAGGTTGGCTCGAATACCAGTAGAGATTCTCCACCGGCTGTGTGTCCTTCATTTTGGTTTCAATCGCCTCTTTCATGGCTTCCAGCAGACTATGATCGACTGCGTCATGCAGATAAACATTGCCATCGTAATCGACATACGTAGGGTAAGCGGTGAAGATAGTTTTTGGGATCACACGCGTTGGGAGCCAGGATTTTAACTGGCCATCAATTACTGTATCATTGACTTCAATATCTGAATCTTTTCCTTCATTATCACTTGGCTCTTTTAATTCACTTAAACGTTTATTGAAGGTATCAATCCACTGTTCGAAAGTTTCTTGTCCCTCTTGAAGCTCATACGCAAGATTTCCTGAGAATAAAAATAAAAAAATTGTACATTTTTTGTAATCGTCTTGAAATAAATTAACTTTTACGTGATATAACAAACAATAGAGGAGAGTGAAGGTCCAAAATAACAGCTACTCAGTCTCTATTTAGACCATATTTGTTTACAGCAATATCAGCATAGTGAAATCGTATAAAGGGAAATTTCTAGGCCCAGTCTAGGCGATGTAAATTTTTATCAAACACTAGACAACGAAAAACGTCTGTCCAAAAATTATAAATAGCTTCCAATGTTAATTTTAATAAATCTTAAAAAGCGCCAAAGTTCCAAGTTACTTATTTCGAATTTGTATTTTAATTTTTGGCAATTGGAATTGGTGTTCTACATCAATAAGGAAATAAAGGAAATATCTATAAAACAAATAATAGCTTGAAAAACAGAGCTTACCCTCACTTTGTAATGCGATATCAAATTTCTCCACAAGGTGAGCCAAACCGCAATTCATCAAGGACTTGTTTATGTTTACCCATTTGCAAACGCTGGGCTTGAATGGATCACAGAGTGCCGTAGTCATTCCCCAAAGAATGATCGGGATGGAATTGTTTTTCCGTTTCCCTTGAATAGTAGCTCCAAAAGCCTCATATTCAAGAGTTATTTTCTTAAACTCGTCCTTTGAGGAATACGACCACTCGTCAAGTCCTCCAGTCGGTTGAATACAAGCTAAATGGCACAGAACCGCGCCGTTGCAGACACGGCTGAAGAACCTGTCGATCTTAGCGAGTTGTGAGGATGTAATATTGTGTAGAGTGTGGCCATGGTCATTAAGAAACACTGTAAAGGTCCAAGTGGACTCCGTATTATCAAAGCCTTTGATAACAGCTCGGTACCACTGCATCTGCGTTTCTTTTCGAAGGGCTACATTCACTAGACAATTTTCGTCGATTTCCCAGTCGTTCTCGATCTTCTCAGGATGACACTTTTTCTGCTGTGTGATTTGGATCTCCTTGTGCAACTGCGAAATTCCGTTAATATGCTCAACCAAATGCACGTAGAATTCTCCAGGTGAGACAATGTGACTGATTTTTATCTTAGTTCTTTGCAAACTCGTTGAGGGCGACTTCAGTTTCTGAGAAGATGACGAACTTGTAATGTCTGATATTTCTGCAATATCAATTTTCGGAGAATTCGTCGTATATTCCTTTTGATACTCGACATTAGTTGCTTCAGGACCAGAAGCGATTGCATGGTTAGATTTTACAAGGAGAGCATTGATGTTAATGTCCACCTTTTTCTTGATTACGGATAAAACGACTTTGTATCGGAAATTTTTCGAACGATGTACCAGTATTTGAAGGACAGGATTTTTTGTTATCATCTTAAATTCGTTGATAGCCTCTTCAGTCCAGGAGTAATCATTTTCTTGCAGTGGTTCAATGTCTATCAATGAACACTGAATTGCAAATTCGCTGCTAACGAGAAATTTTTCATCAAGAGCCCGAATTTCTGACCAATGAATAGTTTCATAACGGCCTTCGTCTACAAGCCATACTCTGCTAGTGCCTGTTTCAGAAAATATCAATAGTTAGTTTTATTGAAGTACTATATCCCGTGAGGTCATCACAGACCATGGCCCATAGGCTTGACGAATTTCGCGCGGAACCAACTGCCATTCACAAAGACCGCACAGGGAATATGCGGCTGAGGGGCGAACAGCTTTTGCTTACTGTTCTCGTATTCTGCATTCAGTTCACCCTGCATCTTGTCTAAGGCGTCCTTGTGGTCGTACTATATTCACGCATAAACGAAGTAATAAGCAACCAAGAAGGCCGAGGTAAATGTGTGTACTTACTTTTATTACATAAAACTCCTGGGGGTTGACTATGTTAGCCATAAGAACTCGGAAGTTCTCTCGTTCTTTGAAGACGTGCTTGTAGAATCTTTCTGATGGAACTGTAATCAAGCTTTCCTGGACACATAAAAGACAGTTTCAAAAATATATGAATGATTTTTAAATAATTAGGATGTTTTATATGTAAGAAATAATGGTATATTATATTTGGACCAAAATTATAGCATAAAAATACCAAAAATCTGAAGTAATTTTTTATTAATAATAAAAATTATGGAGAACAAAAACTCTGATCTAGTTACCTTTATTTCCCCAGCGGTAACCAGTCCTTCTTCGAGTTCTGGATCGGTTGGAAGAGAAACTTCAGCAAGATTTGTGTAAAGTAAGGCATCCCTTAAGGATGTAGGGTACTTCGAGTGAGTAGTTACTAAATCAACGAGATTTTTTAGCTCATTCGTTTTTAGAACTATTAAGGTGACTATGTTGCTATGTAATTGTTTAGAGATAATAAATAATTAAGGGAAAATAGAATTGGGAGGAATGTACTTCTTAATAAGTTCGGCCATTAGGTGATTAGCTTCGTCAGTCCATGAATTCTTAGCAGGCTTAACTCCGAAAATAGAGCATTTAATAGCGCCATTGGGAGGTGTTCGCAAACTCCCGATTTCCCTGAATCTAAATGTTAAAAATATTTACTAAACTGTGTATTTAAACTATAAGCGTGTCGGTTATCACATAATTTAAAATTTTAAATATTTTCTAAAATTGTACTTGCATTAAGCAAGTTTTAAAAGTAAAATTTGTTTGAAACCGAAAATTGGACACAAATAAGAAATATAATCTTCTAACAAAAACAAAATAAAGAAGTAACCTTTGCTGCGGCACAGTGATCGTGTTGCCGTAGTCAACTAGGAACACCTTATAGGCATTGTTTGAGATAGCCTGGGCCACTTTGCCTCGATACCATCCTTTGTCGCTCGTATTGTAAACCAGATAGAGTTCGTCCAACTCAATCGTATCCGGAATGACGGCATAGTCGGCTTCTTCGGCGCAAGACCTCTTAAATTTCTCGGCAGTCGAAAGGAACATTTGATTTTGTACAAAGAAATGCGATGGGTTTTTTATGTGAGACACATGAACCTTTTGGGTATTAACTATTGAAAGCCCTGATGAAAATTCTTCAGACAAATTCAAATTTTGATTAAAAGCGCTAGCTTGATCCAGGTGCGAATCAGAATTATGGAATCGGGGTTTTTTATCTTTTTTGGGCTGGCTTAGTAAATTGTACGACGAAAATTGAACGAGGTTATTTTCTTGTGTCGATATATCACTATCGCTTTTATCGCCGTAGAAGGGCTTTATTTTTATTTTAACTGATTCTGTCCTCGAAGTTAGCTCGACGAATCTTTCGATTTCCTTCACTGCGTCCTTCAGAAAAATGAAACTACATTTTTACAAACGAAGAAAATAGTTGCTTTAGTTATGTTGAAAGGTAGAATAACTTTTTTCTCAGAAATACCTGAACGGATTATCTCGTATTTGCTCCAGTTCAATATTGCAGGCAATTGTTTCCAGTCTAGTGTTGGTTCTTTCAATAATTTTGGATAGTAGGCAGTTCGGAGGGTTATCGATGACATGTTGCAGGCTGTTTTTTATTTCCTGTAAAAAATCCCAACTAATACTCTTTCACACTATGTACTTAGATTTACTTCTAAAGATTCGTGGGCTTTCATAAATGTGTTTAGAGCGTTCCTAGCATCCTTAAGAGGCGTTGTTGTATGATGCTTGATTTCGAGTAATATATTTTTTTCCATGATTTGTAATTTGGAATGCAATGCAGTGAAAAATTTTGTGACCTTGTCGATTGTTTCAGATGCAAAGTCTTCGTACGATTTTTCAAGTAGACGTATTTCCTGTAAAGAAGAGAATAAGAGTAAGTGATTGTTATTTATGGCATTTAATTGTGTTAAATTGTGTGTGGAGTTTATTTGTTTGCTTCAGGCTTTGCAAAGGTAAAGAATTTTATTTCTGGCAGTTAGTAATAAAAGTAATGAGGAAATGGCAATTAATGATTTTTAGAGAATGAATGCTCTGTGAAAAAAAAAACAAAGATATTCAAAAGAAAAAAGCATTTTCGACTTTTTTTTATCTTACTAAATTTAATGAACAAAATAATTTGACTGTGCAAGCGCTTCTTCTCCGAAATTTTTTAAATTTCATGCGCACAATTAAATAACTTTTTGTGTAATAAATAGAAATAAAAGATCCTACATGAAAAGTATAACAAATGTTTATTTCTCTATTTCGTATTTTACAAAATTTGTTTCCAAATTCCGGTTTTGTATGTTTTAACCATTGTACTTAGAATATTCTTTCAGCTTTTAGAATTTGAAAATTAAGTCAATAAAATAGTCCTACATCAAATAAGATCCTTTTTTCCTTACTCTGAATTCGATTAATTTACTGTGCTTTTGTAAAACTGTTTCGCAAGATCGTTAAATTGATAGAAATAGGGCAAACGAAAGCTGTGTTCAATGAGGGTTTCAATCACCCCAAGTTATTCAAATTAATTCATGAAGTCTCCAATATTAAATCTATGGTATGTGGATATGTCTTCATTTGCTAATACTACCTGTATGTTCGGATCCATTAATTTTACCATTCATTTCGTTGTAAAAGCAGTTCAGAGGTCCGACTAGAAATCCACAATTGATTGGCTCATTTATCCAATTCACTTTAGTGAAAATCCGCGAAATGCGAAAGCCTTATAATTTTTTTGATCTGCTTGACCTCTGACTCTGACAGGCTTTTGTTCACGATTTTTTATTATGCTATTATTTTTTTTTTTATTCGGGAACATTTTATAACCCTCTGGTCTGAATAAAACGAAGAAGACGAAAGTGTGAACGCAACCTTGACTTGTGGGAGTTCGTGAATTGTTGTTTGATTGAACGCCTTTTTTTTCTTGCACGAACTTTGTAGATAATGAAGGAAACATTAATGGATTAAAATCCACCGCCGAAACGAGTCTATGAAATTTTGTAAGCATATTGCCAGATCCAGATTTAATGTGTTTAGTAGAATATTGTGGGAAATCATTATTACCGAAAATTTTGAAATATTTTTTAGTGGCCGACGTCACAGGCGCTCAACTTTCTGGAAATAATTATGCATGCAACACCGCCCAGCACAGGCTGATTATTAATTACGAGAAATTATGAAACTAGTCATGCATCGAGGAGTAATTACGAGCGATTTGCAAATCGTTGGTCGATTAAAAGTCTCCATCGAGTTAAAAACGAGATTTATTTTGAATGCGCCATTTTTGACGTCCAATGAGGGAGCTGCATGTAGCAATTGGCATTAATTATTCTGCCAGCTAACCATCTTCAGGTAATGGCTCTATGGCATTAGACTGCTGTGAAATTAATTAGGCCGCGGGGTATTCTACCACGAGTGCCAGAAGTCTGCTCCACGTCTCATTTGTTCTTAAATTGAAATATCGGCCGATGAACACAAAAGTACTACAAGGCTTCTTTGGCCTGCGGGAGATTCGTAAACGTCTTAGGCCAATAAATCTAAGTCTCAAGTCTAGGTCTTTGGAGGAAGACTTGAGGACTTGAAGGGGATCTCCGATCGGCGGATAGACAGGGGTTTTGTTTATTGAATAATGCGCAGTGAAGGTAAACCTCGATTGCTGCAACCGACTACTAGATCGCTGCAGTTATGATGGGTAATAGGCGCTTAATCGTTGTCTGGCAATTTTCGAGTACAAACTTTGGACAGTCAACGTGATCTAGCGAATGCTCTGAAGAGCAGTCTTCGCCACACGAGATTGCAGAAGCCTCAGTCTGCAAGCAACATGTTCGCTTGAGAGTAAAAGTAAAAGGAAACAACGAAAAGTGCCGTGGCATCGATTTGAAAGCTGCTCCTCGATTGCCTAGAATTTTTCCATACGTATCTACGAGTAGTTATTACAATGCGACAAAGACTGATGCTAGTCTGCAGAGTGAGGCTCCTAGCGATTTCATGCATGCAACTGGGTCAATTCTGTGGAGAGACGTGTACTTATTTCAATTAGACGGATTTGCTTCGTTTTCAATTTTCAGATGATACACGGTTTTCTGAAATAGTTTATATAAGAAACTAAGAATTTAGAAGGTTGTGATTAGTGTAGAAAGATATAAAGTTGTAATTAATACCCTCGAACACTTTTGTCATAATGTACGAGCGGCAAGAAGTAAAAAGACTTGTATAAGTGATTAAAGTTTTATTTAGTTTAGAGATAATTGGTAAGAATTAAATTAACATACAATAATATTTTTCATCAGTTGAATTTGCAGCTTCATAACGACCATAAAACTATTTTCAGGCGTTTTTTGTTTAAATGTGTTGAATAACCATCTTTCTATTTTTTTATTACAATTTTACATACTCAAGAGAATCTAACCGAGCTCCATTACTGTTTTTAAAAAGTGGGAGATCTTTGAGCGAGAACTAACACGGCCATAATTTTCTTTGACAATTAGTTGATGCTAACTTGGTATGATTGACTACTTTTTAATTTTGAAATTCCACCTTATTTCCAATGAAAATTGCGAGATAATGCATTCTGCTGGTTAAAAGCTGTGAACAGCATAATGAATATCAAAAAGTCCTCCTGAAGCTTATTATGGTTAAAATCCCAACTCGATATCCATTAATCTACCAGGGCAAAGTATTACAAAATTCTCCGGTGTCCATTAATTACTGGACGTCGATATAGTTAAGGTCACAATGGACACGACAAGCAAACCTCTTATTGGAAACTTGAATAAGCTATCTTCTTGTGAGCTCTTCTCATGGATGCTCCTAGAGTAAAGCTGGAATATTTTACCACTAGACGACGATAGGCGATTAATTTCTTGCTGGCAGAAAACCTAAGACTGTGGCAACTTATGCTGCTCATGATGCTCTGTTCGAAAAGTTAGAGTTAAGATTGAGTCAAAATGTTGGCATATGAAGCAGAGGTCTATGCATTAGGTTGCCTGGTCCGGCCTGACGGAATGGAGCCCCCACCTTGTTGGCGGGGACTTCCACCACTTGCAAGAAGTCTCAGCAACTTCACTGTAAGCAACCGCGAGCGCCCGTAGATTGTTCGGATATTTGTTTTAAAAAATAAAATTATTTTTTACAGAGCGACGGTTCATACAACTTTCAAGAAGCCATCCATGTTACGAATGTGCAGAGTGAGGAACCTCCAGTCAGTTCTCGCTTGGAAGCCATGCCGAATAATCGCAACTATCGCTGCTAGTGGAGTCGTGACTAGTAAATATAATAAATAGGCGAATCCATAAGCCAGTTGAGTCTGCTCATAAATCAAGATCGTGCTAAATCTTCGTTTGGTATTCTGCTAAAGGAGATACTGCTGGCATCTTACGATTGTGGTACAGGTCTTCGAGTGCATTTGTTTAGATCTTTACGGTTTTTTTTGGGAGTAACTCCTTGGATGCAACGACCAACAGGGTGGAGCGGTTACTACTATTCCGACAGTGTGCTATTTTGAGTGCTTTCCATATTGTTACTATGCAGTCGATTTCATCAGTGTGATCTTGGAAAAAATATAAATCATAATAACGAGCGCTTGTCGTCGTGCCTGGTTCGAAAATTTCTTCGATCTGTTGTAGAAGCCAGTGATAGAAGCAGCAGGAAGAAAGTGAAACGTGAAAATTACATAAACCAAGAAAGTCGAGATGTTCACCAAGCTGCCGTTCCTGGTTCTCATCGTCTGCGGATACCTCCTTATTACAGGTTAGAAAGCAAGATGTCCACTCTGTCTGCCCTCTCTGGGTTAGCAGTGACTATCTTTGTTTACTTGCTTGAGAAATTAGCAGTCATGAAAGCGACAATGGCGCAAATATTAAATCTTGTGTGATTCATTGAAAACA
This sequence comes from Proctacanthus coquilletti, assembly GCA_001932985.1. NCBI lineage: Eukaryota > Metazoa > Arthropoda > Insecta > Diptera > Asilidae > Proctacanthus > Proctacanthus coquilletti. The sequence goes on along the minus strand of MNCL01000190.1, from coordinate 140,463 downwards.
TGTTTCTTTCCACACTAGCTAGGTCACTGGGAGCAATGTGCCGCTGCAGTGCAAACCCCGACCAAAACTCGCTTTGGGTCTTTATGCGACGGATTAATGGAGGTTGCGCAACCTCCGTAGACCGACAAGCGATTCCTCCTTTCGTGATTAAATATTGTCATTGTGCCCTAGCGCACTTATCTTTGCACCTATAGGCGCACTTTGTGCTGTCGTATGGTGGGAAATTATGAAATTTTTAGGAGAAAAATTTTTACCTGCTGGAGACAACGCCAATGATTGAAAATTATTATCAGGATAAATGATCTTGTCTGTGTGCTCGGCGTTGTTCCCTTGTTAGCTTCCTTCGTTTTCTCCAGACTGGTGGGAGGCTCAAAACATTTTCAACCTGAATTCTAGTGAAAGATCACATTTTGCGCCGCTTTGAGAATTCGCGGCAACCATTCTCTTGTTAGAGTTTTTGAAGGCGATGGCTGACCCACTTTTTGTAGGTTTTTGAGCTTTTTTTCTGACTATTCCGGCATAGCATTGATTTTGTTTGTACGTCAGGCGGTAATCAGTCAATAGTTGCATTCGTTAACTTTTACCTGGCCGTCCTTTGTGTGTTTTTGTAATTACCAAGTTTGAAGATGCTTTTTTGAAAAAAAAAAATCAATTAATTACTTGAGAAGATTGTTTTTTTAACAGAAGCAAAAATATGTAGTTGAAAGTTTGAAGGCTGGATTTTGTAACGCGTTTCTTGATTGTTTTAAGAAAAAAGGCGGGAATAATTTCAATTACAATAAATAATGAGAAAACTTCTTTTTTAATTGTGCTAGATATCACCGATTGATTATAAATAGATTACTGGGTAATGAGGATGATTTGTGTTTTATAAGATTGTGAGGCCAACAGTAGTGAAGAGAGTTACTACATTTACTATTCAAATTGGTATTTAAGGCTGATATAACTTTCATTTCACACATATGCTGGCGTAAGAAAAATTTTAGAGATTAAGTAAATAATTGCTTGCGATATTAGAAATTAATATCTTGTTTGCTTTTGTGGAGAACTCGATCAATTGCAAGTACAAAAATATAGTATAATATATAAAATAGTACATTCTTTAAAAAGCTAAAGAATTTCGTCTCGTCGATTTAATAAATTAGTCTATTGTTTGTAAATTTAAATCAAAGTTTTTCTTCAATAATGCGTGAGATTTTAGTTTCTAATATATTTTTATTTATTTATTTAGCAATTATTTTGTAGTGTGCACAAAAATACATGTTTAATTAATTTTTAAAAGTCGGATTTTGTAGAATTTGTTATTTTTTAAAAGGTACTTAAAAAGGAAACATTTTAAATCATCGTATATTTTTACAGTCATATTTTATTTAAATGCAAAAAAAGAGAAAGTGATTGGATACAATTTAAATATATATGTATATATACCTATATATATAAATATTATGTATATTTTATGTTTACGAATTTATTTTTTGATTATTTAAAATTGTATTTTTTCGAAAATTTAATAAATTATTTTTCAAAATCTTGAATATTGCTTTACAAGCAGCCGATTGTAATTTACATTTAAAAATAAATTTTAAATAAGTCACTAGCTGAAATAATCACTGAATATAAAAAATTCTACTAAAATTAAGAAATGTAAACCTTGAGAAAGGGCACTTCAACTATTATTTGCAAATAATTTACCACTTTATATTTTGTAATAGCGTATTTAATTTTTACACAATAATACATTAAATTAAATTATTGACTGTCCGGGGAAAAAACAAAGGGTTAGGGTTAAATGCATAACCATAAAATTTGTGTTCCTGACATTAAGCGAAAATGCGTCGACTTGACCTACACTAGCTGGGTCGGGTCCTAATAAGCCAGAAAGGTGTCAATGCTTCAGCCGTGTCCCTACGAAGGTGCTACCTGACTAAAATTTCGTTTAATAACGTTCATAGCAATGCCGTGAATTCTGCGTGGTTGTTTTTTTCTTGCCGCTGACCTTAAAGCACGCAAAATTACCTTTTATTTGTTCGGGCGAGTGTACGGACGTGCGACGCGCACTAGGTCCATTATTGTTTCGCATTATGTAAAAATGTTCGCGTTTTGTCTTAACGCAGTGAAAGCGGCTGCTCACGGCGGCAGTCGCAAATAACAATAAAGCTACTTACCATGAAGAATCATAATTTTTGTGATTGTCGTACCACTTGGCTTCCGCGAAGGAGACGAGCTTCGCGGAGAAATCATCTCACGGGGGTTGTGCAACAGGTGCTAGACTGATTAATTGATGCCTAATCACGGCTGAGGCTTTTATTGAATTCGCCGTGGTTGCGGCCGGGTCAGATAGGAAAACTGAGTGCTGCCGTGGCGGCTCCATTAGCTACTACTACTACTACTATTAGAATCGAGGAACTCTTTCCGGAAGCGACTTAATCGATGGCTAATCGATCAATAACGACTGACGTCACGGTTAATTACGGAAGATGTAAGCAAGCCCACCTTTAAGACTTAATGCCACAATGCAAATTAATAATTAACCGAGTAGGAGTTTTTCAACGAATATGAAAAGTGATGTTTATCACCTTTGCAGAACTGAGACTTGTTGGAAAAGGCTGCAGGTGAAAACTGAATGGAGGGATACAATTTCCTATGTAACCAAAGGAAAAAAAAGAAAAAAAGTAATAGCAGACTTTTATTCTTCCTTATTTGTTGGGAAAATTATTTATTATCTACACTTTTACATAAAATTGTTTGAAATCTTAAAGTATAGGCTATGTACCTTGTCTTCTTGTCTATAAGCTACAAATTTGTATATTTAATCCACAATACACAAATTAATTTGAAATTTTGGTATTTAGATTTTGTTCTTTGTTGTTGGCTGTAATTTGTACACATATTTAGGTTTTAGTCGCATGAATTCGGGTCTTAATTAGTGTCTTACTGGTTTACGCCTCGTTAGAATGAAAATAGAAGTGATCGAAGAGTGCATGTAAGAATTATCGCCTTGTCGTCATACTGGCATGCAAATCAATCCGAATAAGTAGTTCCAATTAAAATACTAACACCACCCAGGCTTGCGGTGCACGGAAAAGAAGACGTTCTTTTGTTTCTTTTCGACTTTTCAATTCTTAGGCGCTTCGAGAGAATTCTTTATGAAGCGATTTCTATTTCTAAAAGGAAAAAAAATTGCATAAGAAATGTAAAGCGTGGCCGGGGAGTTGTACAAGAAACAACAATGGCACTCTGCCTTGACTGGTTAAATTTCACCTTTTGCTGGTAAGATTTTGAGGCCCACGCCGCTAGTGTTGTTTTGCATAAGCTCAATGCTAACCATTGGGTTCGCGCATCTAAGAAGTGATATATCGTCTTAATGGCGGCATCGTCAGTAACACAAGACGCCGATGATGACGCTGTCTTCTCTTTAGGAAGGCGTTTGCCTTAAGGTTAATGCGCCAGACGAGAATACCTGTACATACCAGCACAGCATCAATTGTTGCCACTTATCGGCCACTAAAACAAAATTTAATTTCACTTGCCAGGTGTGTCCCTAGTGGGAGTGGACCTTGACCCAAACCTGAGGTAATGCATGATTGTCACGTCGAGTGGCAACAGGCGGCTGCGAAAGGTATGCAGGCTAGAATTAGATAAAATAAATTCACTTAATATCGTAAAAAAAATTCGACGGTTCATTGGCAATTTATGCAAAATCGGCCGGCGGATTTGGTCGTCGATTAACATGTCGTTAAAACATGGCTTTTAATTGATTTCTCCCTGCTGCAACTGATCAGTGGTCACCTTGTGACCGCGTGACAGCCCTGACACTGTCGTTAAAAGTTAAGCCCATTCTTAAGCCGATTGCCCACTGGTGGTCATTAAAATCGCGTGGAACTTTCGGCCATAGTGTGCAAATTTTCACAGAATATATTTTGGAGGTCTTCCATGGTATCCGGCTGTGCCGGGACAATGAGCACTACTTCATCGAGCGACTCGCTTCACAAAGTCGAAGACATCACTCCAGAATTACTGTCTTGAGTATTTCTTGAGACAGCCTAGGCGAGTTAGCTGCGTGACCTTACCGGTGGCTATTCCTGCCTGAGCACGGGGCTCGCGAGGTGAATCACTCTTGGTCGATTAGTCCACGCCAAGACCAAGACGCAGCTGGAGTGAGATTTCAAAAGCAGCCTCGGTAATGGGGACAATAACTCAATTATGTAACCATTATAGCGGATGAATGTAAGTTAATTGGCGGCGCGTCGCAGATTAGAACCATAAATTTTTGAAATGGATCACTTTTTTGTTCGTGGCCCATTTGTGAGCGCTTCGTCCTTGCTAGATGCGCCACCGACAGGTGAGGCAGGTGAGAAGCAATACAACGGAACTCAGAGGAGCGATGAATGGACGGATATGCTAATTTAATTGGCCTACAATGGGTACAAATTGGCTAAGTGTGACGGTTTCATTTAAATTAGTTTCTTGTATACTACTGGAAACACGTTAGACGGTTAGACGACATCCGACTTAATACTTCTCCTGTTCGGGGCTTCTTTGACAAAATGCCATCATTCTGCTTTTTTTATGGCATTAACGTCGATAAACGTAATCGGAGACAGTAAATAGAAGGCTAAATGCGTAATATTATACATTTTCTTCTCTGAAAATCATCGTTATGTGAATACTACTATAATACTAATAAAACTAACATTAAGTATAAAAGTACTGAACCAATAATTTATAAATCAGGAAAGTTCTTAAACTGTAATATAATATAAGGAATTTTTCCTGGTATATCTGACTTTCAAAATTTTGAAAGTGTATATCATGAGCTTTTGAACATTAAAATCTTATGGCAAAATCTAGACGATGATATAGCAACACAGTACAAAATATCATCAGAATAGGTTCATTCGTTTTCAAAATATCTTAGGAATAAATTTTAAAAACATGGTTTTGAGAAAGATCATTTAAAATTCTTCGGTGTACTTTTCTTCGGGCTTGCTTATCACGTTTTGGAATTTTGTGAAAATATGGTACTACTAAATAAAAAACGTTTTTGATTTTGACCACTTAAATAGCTTCTTAAGCCAAGGACAAATTATTTTTTCAAGAGACTAAATAAACCACATCAAAGGTCTAAAAAATGTGTTACAAGTATATTGAAAAGAAGTTTCATATTAGTAATTTTCGCAATAAGGACTGAATTTATCGTATATATTATTTCTCAAAGGTAAAAAAAGGAGAAGATACCTTTCCCTCCCTTCACGCTTAAGGAATCTCCTAGATTTCTGCCGTATTGCACTTTAGTAACATAGTACTATTTTTTTAAAAAATTATATGAAAAGTCAAATTATAAATGAATCTGCTGATTTAGAGCAGTTTTTTTATATCGCTTTGGCTTAAGCAGCACCATTGAAAATAAATTTCCCTAGGAGAGTTAAATTTTATTATGGGATTATTTAATTGTTAAATTTAAGGGCGAAGTATTCTCATGGGCCCACTAGTCATTACTTAGTTACAAAGGGATGAAATATGTGACCTTATAAATTAATTTTGCAATTTCGTAATTGTTTCTATTTCCAGTTTACATAATTAAATTAGTAGAAAGGAAACGGAATTTTGAAAAATACTTAGCAAATAATTTGCTACAACTTCTTTTTGGACAAATGTAGTCAATTTAATGTCTCTAGCAGAAAAATAATTGCATTGGTGGTGGCCGACGGTATTCCCACGTAACAAAGCTGTAATCGTTTATTAATGCAATTTCTACTAATTCGCTGCAGTTAGTTGCGATGTGTGCTTGAATTAAATCGCGCGATTTCTATGATGTAATCCTCAGCACATTCCGCGGGAATTTTTTTCCTAGCCCGGCCCTGCCGTAGGCTTTCGAATGAAAACGCTGTTAAGTAAATAAGTCTAGCTATTGCTGGTTTTCAAAAACAATTTTTAAGAATAGAGCGCAAAAGCTTAAGAGCCGAACATTAGGTAGAGGTTTTAGAGGCTAAGTGGACCAGCTTTCATTTCTAGCAAGCGCTAACATGAAAAACTACAATGCGAATTCTCCAGGTCAATAGTAAGTGTGCATATGTTGGCTTGTTCGGCATCCAGTTTAAAAAGGCCAAGCGAACCTCAATTAAAATTCAAGCGGCCCCAACCAGATTATTGAGGAAATGGATTATTTATAATTCGATCTGTAGGAGATAAAATTACAGCGATTATAAAATATAGCTGCCAAAAAGCGGGTTGTAAACCTTCACCGGTAACCTGGCTTCCCCCATTTTGGCCATTGTTGCATATGGCAGCTACCGTCCTCCGCCTAATGCCGCATTGGCACAGGCCAGTCGACGACCTATAAAGGTGCATAAATCGATATTCTATAGAAACGCGAAACGTCAAGGCAGTCAGAGGGCAGTGAAATTGTTTCTGACAAAATGCAGCCGCACCTTGGACAGGCGGCACGGTACGGCAATCGAACTTGTCTAAGCCTAGTCCCAATTCCAATTTATAAATTCAGGTGAGCAGCACGGTTTTCCCGCTCGCGAGCACGTACACGGTACAGGCCGATTTTTGATCGCGCTTTATTTCGCCTTTTTGCGCCGAAGGAGAGTACATCGATTGTCTGGCCGTAATCTTTCTGACTGACCAGTCTGGGCGGACCAGCTAGTTTTTGCTTATTTTTAAATTGGTTGAGACACTGGGAATTTGCGATATTGATATAGCTATCATGACGACCACGGAATTCCTAGTCATTTTTTATTTATCTTGAGTTCGATGAAAGGCGAGAGGCATTGTACCTCAGGTTTCATTCAATAAATTGATACACTTTTTTTGTTTAAGTGATCGAGAACGCCAGACAGAAAAAATTTTTTGGTGCAAATGAGTTATGATATGATAATACGATACAGCTTTTGAGCATTTTCTTGAAAAAAATATTGGAAATATGTAATATGACTCTGATTTGAAATATATAACTTACTTCCGGGATTAAAAAGCGAACTTTTAAAGGATTTTAAATATAAAACAATAAAATGATAAAACATAAACCCGGTGGAACTTGTTCTATTTGTAAACTCTATACATGATAAAATTAATGTTCGCTGCGAAAGTATTTTTCTTTTTTAGGACAATTGTTTAAGATTTAAAGTTTTGTTTAAATTATATCCAATAGTTCCATTTAACCCTATTAGGCCTATTACATGATCAATATTCATGCTCGCCTGTGTAATATATAGGGTTATAAAAGAGTGTACTTTCAAACGAGTGCTAATTTCATATATTTCCACCTTAATTGAGGTATTTTCATGTAAACTCCAAAAAAGCAAACGATCTCGACATAACAAAATAATGACCAATGTCCAGCGATCGATCGTTTTGTGGGCAATATCGAGATAATTTTGATGTAATTGGGCTCATTACACCGTAGGCAATGTGCCCGAGCACATTTCAAATCCGTCACTGTCCTATTAAGCTGCACTAATAGTATCAAAGCGTCAATGGGGTCTGATGGTCTCCGGGAGCCACTGTGCAGGCGCTGACTCAATAGGTTAATTAATCGCATAACGCATGGTGGCTGTTTTATTTGGCAATCATAACAAAAACCACCGGGAAAAAAAGCGTGGCTTTGATCGGATCCGTTCCATTCATCCCGCAGACCCGGCTGTGATCGTTAGCGACAAAATCCGCGATTCATTGCATAAGTACATGGTATCCTTCTTCTTCTCGTCACCGTCATTTACCTGGCCGTTGCGTCAAGGTTAATCGCTACATAAGTGGCCCGACGGACATTCGATCTTCGAGAGGTGATCGCGCACTGCACTTCACGATCGGTGGCGATTGGATAATCAGAGGATTGTTTGGACACAAATCGGATACAGATCTTGCTGGTCATTCGAGACATAATTTTTCGAAGTGTCCAGATCAATCGATTTAAGATTGGGGCAGCTTAACTTAAGCAGTTCGTGATTTTCAGAAATATTCTAAGTTACGTCCGTTCTTATACAACAGTAGGTGGTAACATCTGTAAGATTTTATCCGATTCATGAATAAATTTAACTTTGGCATAATATACAATGGCTTCAACAAGTTCGGAAACACACCTCTTAACAAAAAAATAGCAAAAAAGAATTGTATTTGTAAAATCAATAAAAAGGCGTTGTATAACATGATCACGATTAATAATTTTAAGTTTGCAATGGCATTCGATTCCTTTCAAGAGAAATTATGTACGTTTTAGAAGCTTTATAAACATCGTTGTATAAATTATGAAAAATATATGAATAAAAATAAACACAAAAAAATAAAGAAAATAAAACCTATGGTTCTGATTTATTGAGTACCCTAAATAACATTTCGATAGCATACAATTTAGAATTATTAATGTTGTGCGAAATTAAAATATCTCTACTTGTTTTTACGCTATCAAACCTTAAAAAGATATTCTACCAAACTCAAAATTAATCCTATGAATAGAATTCTTAGACCGTTATTCACCATCAAGGTTGAAAACTTACCGAAGTTTGTTACTGAGATAATTACACGATAACGACAATAGCGTGCTTACCTTAAAATACAATACAACCCGGAATAAGCCACAGTAGAAGAAATCAATTATTTCCTGCACGCTTAGCGCCTTGTTAATCGGCTAATGTTTTTTTATAGAAGGTGATGCCACCACTGCCGGTATCTTCTTAGAAGAAAAAGGTCTTGTTCATCACCAATTGTCGTAAGGTAATTGATATGTGTCGGCAGTCTGCAGAATAACAAGAAGGAAATTGGTATCCATGCAGCCGTGTACAAAAAAGCGTCAAGTTTCGATTCACGTCAGGTAATCTATGAGCCTTGGGTAAAGGTCAGCTAAAAGTTAAGGGTTTTTTTTTCTTCGGTAAGCAGGCTTAAAGTGTGTAACTAGTTTTCGATACGGAGTACAGGTAACTTACCAAATCAATGGTAAAAGTTACGTCCTATTATTGTTTTTATAATTATGTTCTTGCGTCCGTGAACGATAAACTGGTAAGATCCGCTGGAAGGCACGATCGTGATCTTAAAAAATAAAATAGGTGAACAGTTAAGATTATTCTGAAAATAGACTAATGCTCTAAGGTTGTTGGATGCAAAACGGTATAGGTAAATAATTTTAAATAGAAACTCGTTGCACTACTGCAATTTGGATATTCCGGAAAGGGTATGGATGGAAATTTCTTGCTTTTTCTTTTCTCCTTTGCGCTATAAAACCTTTAAAGATTATCCGATTAGTATTCCTTTTGGAGCACTTCGAAATGGTTTAGGTTTAATAGCAAAAATTCCTTTGCCCGTAGTAGTTGGAGCACCTAATTTGACAAAACAATTGACTTTTGTGAATTTGTGTGAAATTGTTGCCCAGATGTAAGTGGAATGAAAATCATTCAAGCTATTTTTTCAACAGATTTAAGTGCAAGATGAAATTCAAAAATTTTTTACTAGTTGGGTTGGCCTTTAACTCCCTTAATGTATAGCTCGTAAAATCTTCTCTCTGTACATCACCAAATACTTTGCAAGGCAAAATATTTCCCACGAAAAACACCTACAACGTAGGCATGAGATGACAAACCGCAGAATGAGATTAATGTGATTTAAGGCAAACGAAGAAATTGCTCGGACGCGCTTTGAGTTTTCGCTTAACTGCAAATATTTCATAAACTTATTAACATGTTTCTAGCAGGTTTTACCTGCAGCAGAGCGTACTTTATGCGCTCAGCGGTTGCGTATATGGCTCCAAAGAGGTTTGGAGGCGAAATCGCAGTCAATTGAGTAGAAAACCATAAGCTAGCTATTGATGGAGCGTCTGGGGACAGGATTCCCAATTCCCATGTTGTGGAATATCACCAGATAAATTACAGTATATCGCGGAAAAGGTAGAAAATCAAACAAGCACGGGTACATGATGTACTATGGAGCATGAGGCTCCAGTAACAGTTACCACCTTCATGGCTGGTTTGTTTCGAACGTACCTGTGATGAATAAGAATTGGAATACCACGACGATGATAGCCTACCTTAAATGGAAGCAAACTCACACCTTTGTGAGAATCTGTATATAAGACACGGGTGATTGACTTTCGATCAGTTTACTTCCCAACTCGATCAAAGGCCAAAAGTGTTATATACTCGCCGTTCAGGAGGTTGAAAAACTTAATGAATTCGATGTCTTGAGTCACAAATTTATGTTTGGTGTTATCACCGCCATTTGAATATGAGACATTTAGAACAATTGCGCAACTTTTAGCGATTGAACGGTGTCAGAGCGGGGAATACAAGATAAATATAAGAGAAACCACAAAAAGCGGATCATTACGCGGTCGCCAGCCTTTAATCAAGGTGAATGCGCCCAGGTAATAGTGACATTGTGCTCTGCCGCGATGTCATAACTGGTTCTGAATGAGTCAGTTGCGCAATCGCAAAACAGAGCAATATTCACTTGCTAGAATTCCACTTGAAAGTGTGAAGTTCGCCCAGATAGTCTCGTTGTTCTAGTTCTGAGGTCTCCTGCTTTTATACCTGAGATCAATAAATTAGCACGCTGCACACAGCCTCGGCCGAGTGCACAATGAACACCTCATCTGGATGCATAAATATTTAGTGCAAATCAATCGGCCGCTATTATGCCAGAACCACGGCTGCAATTATGAATGAATGTCAGTGGTTTAATTATACCAATCAACAGGTACTCCAAGTTCTCCCTGTGGGAAAATTCATTTTCAATTTTTAATCAGACGCTCTCGCGCCTTTATTGCTTCTGTTGTTTTGCTATTTTGCGTTGCGGCCTTGTCCGTGTCAATACGTCGCGATTCGTGAATTAATTTAATTAATTTTTTGTGTTCACCGAATTTATTAGATAATGTTAAAAGTTAATGATGCAGGTGATTGCAGACTTATCTAGTTTTTAAAGGTTCTTCCTCATACTTTTATTGCGATGATCTTATCACATCCGTCCTGATTGCATTTGAAGGTTTTTCCTTCCCCTTTGCACGATGCTTTGTCTAATTATTTTTTAGTTTACCTTTAACTATTTTTTTAATTAATAAATCATCTAATGCTATCCACTGTTTATTTATGGTTAATAAAAAAAATAATAATCATAAATTGTGTCTTTAATATTGCAAGTTTTGGTTGTTAAATGTAATAAAAATTGTACGGGGCCTTTATGCTGTCCTATTCTTGATATAATTTCTCAGTAGTACTCATTAAACACGCTATAGGTGTTCTGTACTTTAGTAAAGTCATCTCAATTCTCCTCTGATATTTGTTGCTGATTTTAACCTTTGCACGCCACCATCAGACCGATTTGACTTGCATTATAACTATAACAAGTTCAATGTTGAGCATGACTTGGCATTTGACGGACACTGTGATTAAGCCCAGTGTGAAAGTTGATTTTGTTCCTTTAAATTTTCTACAAGTAAATTCATTTCCCAATCTTAATACATTATTTTTAATATTATTATTAATCTTATTAGACCAAGTATGGATACTTATCGCATATAACAAAGTCCATAATAACTCTTCATTAAACGCATTTTCACAATCGTTGGTTTTTACAACTAGCTTTACACGAAAACAACAAGAAAACAAGTGTAATGACCTCCCGCGGCATCAAGGAAAAATACTGGCAAAAGGCGGTAAATTCATATAATGACTTTCGAAACTCAAACCAGAATTAAGTCTGCTAAATGTGTGCCAACAACAAGCATAAAATGAAATCGTACAGGTTTTACATCGCTTCCTGACGGTCGTTTTTTAAAAAGTTGTGTAAAAATTTCCCAGTAAGCGACTCGATTTGGGACATTGCATGAAGTCAAAAAAATTTGTAACTCTAAAGTTTTTAGGACTAATAAATTTTGGGTAATAAAGGAAATGAATTTTGCCACTTGGTGTAATGTTTCTTTTTAATCTCAGGTCAGACTTTCAAAGGTAAAATAATTTTAATATTAGTTATTACTATTGCTTTAAAGTCTCCTAAAGTTATTTATTCTTGCAAAAGAATAAGTAAATATTAATAAGACAACCTTTGCCCTTTTTGGTAGTACTCAACTCCATATGTGTATTTCGCTAAGAGAAAAATCTCTGATTTCGCCTACCTACCCCCAATCATAAATCGCAGCTATGTATGCCAACATACACCGAGTTTCCTCTCATCGTGAATCATTTGCGAAAACACCTGATGAAGTAAAAACAATCGAGCACCTCACGTGCTGGTGTTCAGCGTTCGTTAGCGTTACACAACACGCCAGAGATGCGAGTAACTCCCGGGACTGAATGCACTTTAATCGCGACGTTGTCTCCATCAACGTCTTCGACTTTTCTTTCAATCGAGCGTGCACAACTCTCGTGGCACAGTCTCAACTTTAATCCGGCTTAGCTTTTCACAGTGTTGCGCATAAATTTTCATTCGCGCATTCGCATTATAAAAAAAAAATTAAATATTTTTCGCACGTCCCACGGAATGCTAGTTTTGTTTGGGTTGAATACTCGTAAATCGTGTCGAAGAAGAGCTAGTCTTATGACATAATACAACTGCGCGCGTGTTTACCTGCAGCACCTGGGCAACCTACCATCAGATTTAATATGCTACTGCTGCATACATGACCTTCACTTTTTCTTGCAGTCGGTTCAACTTTTTATTTTCTAGGACTGTGGTTAGAGGATTTGTGGTGTTCAGTTCAGCTACTGGAAGGTTGATGTACCATTTGTGCTGGCTAGGAGGCATAAATATCGCGTATTATTTATTGATCATAAAGAAGCAAGATTTAATTCGATTTCAACCTGATTACCACGAAAAAAGATGGAGGAAAATTACCATCGTTTTGAAACAACGCTGATTGATTTTCGAAGAAAACTCCTGCTATCCTTCACCCGTCACGGGTCCATCTTCCCATGATTTAATTTACTCATTTACGTGAATGTCAAGATATCCATAAAATTTTAATAACGATAAAGGTGTTTATCGATCACCGACCTTGGGTGTGATGAAAACCTATATAAAGCTGTACGCATTTGATTGCTTATTTTTCTGACACGGTGATATTTATCATATGAACCGTTTTCGCGCGGTTTAAGCAATATTCAAACAGTTCTCTTTCGTTTCACGTAGTAAAACATAATGATTTTATTGTCACTCAGCCAAAAGAACACATTTAATTCTACCTCTTGTGTTTACATTTCTACAAACTAATTCTAATTTTATTTTAGATTGTCGAGAAACAGTCAGATCAAAACGGGCGAAACGACCCCGAGCTCCAGAAGCCCTGGACTTCCAGCATGAGCCAGAGCAGGATCTGGATAAGGACGGTGGCAGCCAGGAAAAGTCCCCACCAACTATACCATCGAATTTTCTCAGCCCATCAGTCCGGGAATATTTAGAGCTGGGCAAATCAATTCCAGGTGTGTATTTAAAAAAAGTAATGATAAAAGTGAGTAGTACATCAAACGGGTGCCATGAAAATGCACTCGCCAGCATTTAATGTGCCCTGTCTAAAAATGATCACCATTTGGTTGAATTTAGGACTAATCTCGTCCACGTACTCTCCACCACAGCGTCGACTAATTGCGTTGATTTCAAAACAAATTACAAAAGTTGCAAAATATGCGCTCGACAAAATGAATTTATGCTCTGCAAAATGGCCTCTATTACTTTTAATTATATGCTTACGATGCACTATGCAGTGCTTTGAACAAAAACCGGGGCTTTTAAGAGTAATAACTCATAATTGGCGATGGGCCCGCGCCCATTTTCGTTTGAACCATAAAGCACTCACACAAAATGTGAACACATCTCCCAAAAATAATAAAAAGGAAAACTGAGGTGCCAAAAAACTTTGGGGTAAAACTAAATTTTGGCTGTGATCAAAATAAACTGCATGCCATAGAGCACAGGTCTCCGGACGCTTGTCACTTCATCAACAGTCCTCATCAATTCGATGACGGGATGACTTACAGAAGAATCCACTTCGCATATAATTCATCTCGCGACCAGGTCGAATTAATTGGAGGTGAAAGTGCGAATATTCGGGACGTTTTCCGGCTTCACCTTAATTGACCGTGCCCCTGCTCGATTTTGAAATAATTGAATCGGACAGGGCAATAGCTGTCGCACGCCTTCGCCTTAAATGCGCCAGAAAAGAGGTGAACTCTATGTTTTTTCATTACCTTGTTTTTGTATGGCTCCAAAATTAAATTATGAGTCAATTTAACGCTTTTTTTAATGAGGCAACGGACAGCGGTATAACAGTGCATTCAAATATTTTTTGCTCGGAATACCTGAGATACATTTGAGATTCATCTTTCGGTTTTCTTTTATTGATACTGTAACACGTTGGAAAAAGTCGTAACATCGAAGTAGAAATTGGCGTCAACTGAAATTAACCCACTAAGTCCGATAAACTGATTAAACCGGGTATAATGGCGTCAATAGCGGAGTTCAGGTACTGGACAGAGATATTGCAATAGTACATCATTTATTACGAAATAAGTAAGGATTAGTGAAGAATTCGTGTTTTCCGGATAAACTTTCAACGTTCTTGTTGCTTTTGAAGAATGCTTCAGTGTTTTTTGCTTGAGCTAATTTCTTATTCAAAATTATATTAAATGCTAAAATAGAGTGCTAAAGTGGACCGAATAGTTTAAAGGCTAATGGATTACCACAAAAAACAGACATTTAATAGGTCACATGCAGATTTCGAGTGATGTATGATAATTCGACTTCCTTTTGATGCTAATCCGTTCTAATGGCATATGCAGCCGCTTGTTGGTGCAAACGCTTCCTTAAAGAAAATGTATTTCTAGAAAGCATTAATTTTCAGAATAGAAACAATATATAAGTTTAATTACGTTTATATGTGTTTTGATTATATAAAGTTAGACGTTTTTATTAAAATTCTACACAATAGGACAAATATAGGCAGGGAATTATTTTAAAAATCCCAATTACCATACAACAAGTTCTTATTATTAAATATTTTATGATTATATATGACTAAGTTCTTCTAACCTATTGAAATCTCTAAAGGGCTTTATTGTACAGGGTACATCAGTACAGAACACTGTTCAGATCAGAATAGTGAAAGAAATTTTCCTACAAAGTTAAATTTGATATTATACTGAAGGATAAAATATATGTTTTATATTATCATTGTTATCATTACGTACTTAATCACAATGTTTAGAAAGTAATTATAGCAATTAAAAAATAATTAAACCTATTTTCCCAACTGTAACAGAGAACGCTATGTATGTATAAGACATTCAAAAATTGGGATAGTGCTGCACTTCTATAAGGTTGGATAAAGTAATCGATGAAAGTTTCTGTATTTGACAGTATTGACCAATATCACATTTTTAAAATCGACGCGATTTTTACAGACTACAACATCAAGACAAATCGTCTTGATAAATGGAAGTGGTCACACCTTTCTGCGACGCATAGGTGTGAACAAAACCTCGATATGGCCATTAAAAATTAAGTTGATATTGTTTTGGATCATAACAGAAATGAAATCTGAAATCCTCTTTCGTTTTGCGACCTACGCTTGACTAGTTTTCTTCTATCACACCTTTGGACAAACTTTAAATAATAGTCACAAATGTATGTTGCGTCAATACCTACATATATTGAAAATAAGCCTTCGGAAGCTTTAGATCTGTATGGAATGTTTCTATATAACATTTTTTTAATTTGTAGGTCGACCAGGAACGGATTACCCGATCCTTTCGGCTATTCCCTACACAAACTTTTACTGTGATGAACAGCCTTACCCGGGATTCTTCGCCGATATGGAGACGAGATGTCAAGGTGCGAATTGCGCGTTTGCTAGTGAAAGTACGAACCTCTGTTAATTTACCTTTAATTTGTTTTCCCAGGTTGGCACTACTGCGACATAGACGGACGACAGGCCAGCTTTCTGTGTCCGAATGGAACCCAGTTTTCGCAAGCGGTCTTTGTCTGCGACTGGTGGTTCAATGTCCGCTGCGACCTATCGCCTCGCCTGTACGCCATCAATGCCCGCCTCTACCAGCGCCCGAAGGTGAATCCCACAAGGCCCCACCGGATAATCACCAAACAATTAGTGGACGACATTTTCAATAAATAAATTAACTAGATCCGCCAGTTTCGCATTTAAAGAATTTCTCATGTATAATATTTTCATGTTGGCATTTAGGAACATCAAACCGTGGTGCTTTGATATTCAAAGCGGGTAACGAGGCAGAGTGGGTGACATCGCAGTCGGACTGCAATCGAACTCCAGGCTACTTCTAGAGCACCAGCTATAGATACCTATACCTTTCCGTCCATCTCTTATGTACAGTTTCATCGTCTTATAGGGAGTTATTTAAAATATACTTTATTCTTTAATGCTACGCACGTTGTTTCACTACCCTGTACTTCCTAAACAAAACGTTAGACGAGATTTTTTGTAGGAACAAAAAAAGCAAATTTCTATTTGAATGCCTTTGAATAAATTGTAATTGTCTTTCAATGTAAGAAATAAATAAACGAATCTTAAAGAAAAAATAAAAATAAATTAAAATTAAGTAATATAAAGCAGCGTAATGAGAGTTAATGTTAAGAGAGTTAAACTTAAGTTCTTAAAGACGATAATGTTTGACCACAAATGGTCGTTGAACTTTTCTGTAGCCAAGGGCACTTAAAACTTACTTTTGTAGATAATTTCATGCTTACTACGCTTTGGGCTTCTACTAAAAGGAATGCACTGGAAAATTGAAAGTCAGTACAACAGACGTCCGACACTTTATTAAAAAGATATAGGCTATTTTCAACCTTAAATTTTCCGTTCAACGTAGTAAACAAGAAGCAAATTTATAAGTTCTTTCTTTTCTATATTTTTCTACGTATACGTAAATTTCAAATTATCAAGTTAGTTGTTTTTTTAAACACTAAAAAAAACAAATTCAAAAAGGTCCGACTCGATATCACATTTTTTACCAACAAGTCCAACATCGAGTGTAGCTCGAGTGTGTGGCTTTTAAATTTAGGAATTATAATTATTGCAATTACTGTTTCTGCATAGAAATATATGAAAACTCAAATAATTGCTAAGCCAACAATAAATTGAGAAAACTCAAAAACTAAATTGGAGCAGATTAGTATTTACTTTTTGTACATTGGATTTATTAAATTTGTGACACGGAAAAATACAAAAAAAAACACTTTTGTTGTTAAGTATTTAATATTATTAGTAACATCGATCGTACTGGCCACAAATACCTCCTTTTGTTAGTAGAATGGGATATTTTGAATAGAATTTAAGCAAACACGTACTCGTTAAATAACAGTTGAAAAATGTAGAAGAAAAAATTTATTTTTGAGATAAAATTTTCGGATCTTGGCTAATTCATAATTTTTGCTTTCAAATTTCTAATCTAGGGAAAAAATTGTATTGTTATTGACCTCAGATGTGAAAAGCAAAAGGAGGTAAAAGCAGCAACAAGAAGACGTCCGATTTTTGCACAGAATTGTACCACTGAAAACGGTCAAAGCGCATCCGTTAGAAAGATAATTTTTTGCGCTTGTTCCAGCGTTGCCTACGCATATGCAATTTATTTATTCAAACTCTTAACACTAAAGTTAGTAAACTTTGGAACCCGTGCTACCACGAAAATGAATTAAAAATGATTTTGCTAATTTTGCTTGGATTTTCACTAGCACGTCTTCCAAGAGGTTAATAGGTTATTACAATAAATATCAAAATTTCCACTGAAGTTTAAATGTTTTTTGTTATATGGTTTAGATCGCTTATTTATTTATTCGTTTCGTCTAGCTTAATTAATTTTATATACCAGTTTTGTGGAGCATTAAAGACTTTTCAAACTCAATAAACTACAGCTGTCCTCAGTTATATGCTGCAATCTACTGGAAAATATTCAGTTATTGGTCTACTCTGATTATGAAATGATAATTATTTGTCGTAAAGCTTTCCGAATGCCCCAGAACTTGAAGAATTGCAACCAAGTCAGTCGATTAGTCTGAACTTGCGATTGCTACTGTCAGCATTATTTTGAAAACTATTCCAGGGGTATAGAATTTTGAAACAAGTCCAATTTTATATTGCAGAATCAGGAGACCGGGCGTGGTTTATTTGGAGCAACCGCTCCTAGCAATAATCTTACACGAGTTAGCCCTCAAAGGACGCTCGAGCGGTGCCGAGCGCTGCTTTCTAATTGAATTATATTTTTTCGTCGTTATTTGCGGTCTGCAGTCGCCAAAAAGGAAATAACATTTCTAAGCGTCGATTGCACAGTAAAAGGGAGAACGCCAAAGTCTAACAGTTTAATCGGTTCTTTGAGACCGCAAATAGGTTTACGGGGGCTCCGGCCAACCCACCCTCCTCTGGGCTGCCAATTGCGATAAAGTTATTTCCCCACCTAAACGCACTGACAGTTACCAGCAAAGCGCTCGTAATTGGAAAAACAGCAAACGATCCCGGGCGGTTGATTTTTGTGCTCCTCTTTTTTGTCCAGCGGCCGTGATTGCCATTCAAATGCTGCAAATTAAAAATAAAATTTTGCCCCTGTTATGAAATCAAACGCACTACACCGCGGCGGTCGTCCCGCGACCGCGCCACGCCACCGTCACTTTCCCGCGCCCTACGAAAAAATATTGGATGCAAATATGATTCCTGGCAAGTGCATTCACGGGAGCGGGGCGGCCAAAGCGCAAGATATTAATAGTAGAGCTGCATTTTTGTAGGTGCGCTCTGCCCCGTCCCACTCTGCAGATGGCGGACTACCGCACTGTCAGGCTGGATTCAGCCGCACAGAACTGTACTGGCTTTTCTCTCCCTCCCCCACTTCAGGAAAACCAAAGGTTAATGGAAATTGCGGGAAAATACGTAGAAATCCGCAGAAAATTTCTTTGCTCTTTCACAGCAACGTTCTCCCATCGGAAAATCGCGCCAATCGTAAGGACTCGGTAAAATAGCCTTGCTGCGAAAAATCCTACTTTGTACCTGTCTTTTAGTTTTATTAATAATACGGATTTACCTTTGCAGCAAATCTAGCAACTTCGGTTCTTTTTCTAAAACTCGCGTTTTTCTGTCGAGTTGCAATTTTCAAACGCGAACTGATAAATAGTAAATAATACTCGTAAGACTACTTTCAGCAATTTCTTGGACTAGAAAATTCTTAGTTGCATCCTCAGTCGTAACTAACTGACTATGATTTCTTTTTAAAACCGGTCAAGTGTGACTTAGACTCACGCGTGGAAAGTCGAAGTCAAAGTACAAAATTATTTTCTAAATTTTCCCAATCGCTATGCTCCATTAACTCCAAATTTAACGAAATCTCACAATTTTTAGAAAAACGTCAAATTGCCCGAAATTTGATGTGTTTTTGTAGATTCTTCATTCATTTCTTCTTAGTCATGATTATGATCCAACTAATTGCTGGTCAGACAGATTTTTATGATTTCTTATCCTAGTAGCAAAAATTCTCTTTAGGAAATCTAAAGGTCGAAACTCCATACCAAATTACCTCCGCAACTCTCCCGAGCTAAGCGGAACCATTAAGCGGATGAGTGCATCTTTTGTATTCCTCTCAAGTGCGAAAAAGTTCGCGCTTTATCCATTGTCTTTGCTCCCTGAGGGGGATGCGTATGTACCTCGTACACCCATGAAAAACGAATCGTCTAGCACGTAAGTACACGGTTACGTTGCGAAACATTAGGCGAAAACAAAAACCTTTTGCAGGAAGCCAGTTGTTCCTGAGGAATTAAAGTCAAAGTAAGATAAATTCCAAAAACGAAAGCGAATCCGAAATTCAACTTTTCACGGATCCGCGTGTATGGCGCTTCTACTGGCGCACTTGACTGAAAAACGAGAAGGCTACCTGTGTGCTCAACGTAGGTAAGTCCACGGTGAATGTCAATGGTCTTTCGTTGTAACAGCTGGTCATTGCCTCTTTTATCTTCAATCAGTAAGAGGCATTCAAATTTGATTGAATGATGCTTCTACTTTGAGTTTATTGTTTAGATGCCTTCGCCACGCGTGTCAAGTTTAAGGTAGGTATACACGAAAAAAAGCACACATAAGAATAAAATAACGAAGTACTACAAGAGTGAATAGGCTTGTTCGAAGGCAGTTTCATTATAACTAGGCTAATTTGGAGGAAAATCGTTTGAATAGAAAGAAAAACACTTGACAATCTCTTCCTTCTAAAGGTACTAAAGCCCAGAGAAGTTTTTGAAACTATTCTTTGAAATTCTAGATACTGAGAACCAAAAATTGAATTGAATGAATGAAAGACGCATTTTTTGGAGCGTAAAGATTTTCATTTCACTTTCATTCAAACTTACCAAATTTTGAGAATTCCATCTGAAGCACATTCACTGAATTGTTAAATTGAGTACCTACTTCATGTAAATTAACCTATGACTTAGCTTTTGAGTTAAAAACAGTCCCTGCGTCGCCAGTTGTAACTTGGAGTCGCGAACTTGTTATTAGACTGATTTGTTGATGTTGTTGTAAATTTCTGGAAATTGTAGTGCTTTGCAGCCGAGGGTCTAAATCTGAGTATAGCATGGAATACGCCCCGGGCATCGCGTGCATAATTCCGGAGTTCATAAATCGCGCAATTGAATACAATCGTGGGTTCTGGTAAGGAGCAGAAAATTGCTTAATTAGGGCGTTGCTTTGTTGCCTTTTGTGTTGTTTAAATATTAAAACAGGCGAACTGCCCAACTTGTCGTTTTGGGTATTTCACTCCCGCTTGGGAAAAAACGCGAGAATTTTCTTCTAATTATGTCATTGTGTATAAAAAAAATTTATCTTGGACAAGGGCAAGGTTAACAATAACACAGGAAAGATACGTATGCCATAAAACCGAAAATTTTTCTCTTAACATTTTTTTCGCAGAGTCTTTCGAATTTTTCGCCTAATTAACGCTGTGAAGTCTTTTAGTGTTTACCCGGCTGATTGATGATGGTGTGGGAAATCCGGGCTTTCAGAAAATATCAAGGAAAAAATCTTCCGCATCATATGGGAGCACTTCCATCCAACAAATAATTTCTAAATCTTTCGTAAAAAAGTCATTAAACCGAAATTAAATTCGCTTGAAATCCTACGGCTAGTTGCTTGTAAGAGCTGCTTATCTGTCCATGATTCTCTTGCTCTTTTACAATCGATTGAGGAACATAAGCGCAACCGAGATTAATTAATGCAAGGTCGTGGGATCGAACAGTGTTCGTTAAACGTAAAAATCGCCGCAAATGATAAATTTCTGGTCAGCAATGAGTGCGCACACCCTCATCGTCGTCGTCATAGTCGTCGATTTCCTGCTATCTCTGGTTTCACAAGTTTCGATTTTTTACAATAGCTTTCAATTCTCGGACCGTCCCAACGCCTTCTGTTACTTAAATTGAATTTACCTTAAGACGGCTGAAAACCACCATCATTTGGCGTGAGGTCAGCCGTCAGGCGAGTTAATAAATCGTCGAAATTGGCCTAAGACCTGCTGAAATAATTTCAGATCGTGTTTCCTGAATTAGTAAGATCCGGACTAGGTTTTCCTGGGTCACTATTACGGTTCGAGGCACTCCCCGCAGGAGTACGAGCAAAATTGTGCGGGACGAAGGTCGTTCGACGATATGCAAATTATCCCAAGAGCTGGCGAACACACCTTTAGGACAGTCACTGCAACCTCAGCTAATGTACCTTGACTTTTTGAACCTCAACCACCAGCAGAACAAACCGCCGTACCGCACCGCAACCTACTTGTATCAGTTACCTCATTTGAGGCAGTTTTCTGGCTTATTTCGCTTGATTGTCTCACCTCTTTTTGCCTCCTCAGCGAGAAACGAGCCCTTGTCTTGAGATTTATGCGTTTCCATTTAAGAAATCAAATTGACGGTGATTAATTTTGGCAATGTGGCTATCTATTTTTGATTGTTCCGCAGAAAGCCGGATCGAGGATTTTGCTAATCTGCGCTAATGCCACGTTTCTTTGTTTGCTAGATTACTTCTTTCCCATACTTTTAGTAGGTCTAAGGCACAGTGCCACTTACTCGATGCCAAGATGTCGGTGGTTGTGGCTTGTTGAAATTCTAAAACGATTTACTGAATCAGGGGTCTTAGGGTTAATGCGAAAATTAATATCCAAGTAATTATAGAATTAGCGATTCATTTCTCATTTACTTTCGATTTTAAATTGCAACCATGATTATTTTTGCGGCTAATTCTCAGTTCATAAACAACTTCATAAATGGTGAACGTTTAAAATTGTTAATGTGGAGAGGTCAACGTCTCTATAACTATCTTATTTGTTCTAGACTTTCTCCATAAAAGAAACAAACGTAACTATGCTCACTTAAGTATATGATTTACCCCGAAAGTTTTAAGAGATTCTGATTAACTTTAATTTTTTAAAGGGAATTAGAACACACAACGTCTCTTTGACATTTTACAGAAGAGGTTTGAAAACAAATTTTAAATCTCAAAAAAGGAGTAAATTCGTTGCTTAAGACACCTCCCCATTAACATTAAAGATAAATGTTTAATCCTAATTATCTATTCGTTTTCCAGCCCACCGATAAGCAACAATTTAATTAAGAGTTCGAAAATAAGAATTAAAATCTCACTACCTTAAATCAAACTGAATCAAATTAGCATCCAGTTATAAGAATTGCAACAGCAGTCCCTTAATAGCATTCTTTTTCTGAGGACCAGTTTCTTAAGTCAATTTGCATCATTCCACAGGTTGACATTTGATCTGGGCATTACCAGAACCCGATAGGATAGCTCAAGTAAGCAATATGCAAATTGCAGCTAGCATTCAACAGCAGTGGCGCTGTGCAGGGAAATGGGCCAAAGGTGTTGCAAAGCTGGGCAAGCCACTACAAGATTTTCATCTCCTTTAAATTTGCATTTAACGTGATTGCTATCTACTCTAACTGGCGATAATTTCTTATGCAAATCTTCTAAAAGCCGGCGCTTTTTCAAAGTTGTAAAATTTGAAGAAACGTTTGTCCAGTGGTTAGGAATATGTGAAAATTTATTTTTAGATTCTTCTTTTATAAATTGAGTTCTACATATTTAGTTGTTTTTTATTAAATAGGATTAATTAAGTGGGATGGCAGTTTGATTGCTAAAAATTTTATTGAAAATTCTACAATTTTGACATGCTGAAACTTCTTTAGATTTCTAAGTAAAAAATAATACTATTAAAATTTAAGTTGAGATTTGATGTTCAGTTTCAAGGTGAAATACTATTTTACTTCAATTAGAAGTGGCAACAAAATCAAATTTTCTCATTTTAAAATATTATAGAAAATGAAGCACAATGAAAAATGTTTTCAATTAGTATTTGAAATTGTAACACAATTTTCTTAAATAAAAACATAAATAGTAAAATTTAACTTAAAAAAAACCGGTTATTTGACTGTCTGACCTATTGACCGCTTGACTTACTGATTGCACGACTGATCGAACGCTATATCGGCTGACCCATTGAACGTTCGAACAGCTTACCGATCAATCACTACATCGATCCCACTGATCGCTTGATCTGTCTGACCTCAAGCGGTCAAGACCTATTTACTGATCGACGCACCGAACAATCGATCGCAAGATCTGTTGACCGCCTGATCGGTCTACTTTAACCGTTACTTCTTTGATCTCTTGAGGCCTAATCCCTATATTTGGCAATAGTTAGAAGTGCTAATCAGTTAATGTTTTTTGTGGTTTTTTTTTTATTTCTTTGATATTATTAATTAATTATATGTAATCATTCGAATAGTGAACAATCCCAGAAAAAACGTTCGTTATAATATACAACATAAATTAACGAAAATATCATTCTTAAAAAGTTCTTAAAGTTCCATGAATCAACGAGGATTTTCAAAGTTTAAGTGAAAATCCTCCGGCCCAAATTCCAATTTTGAGAAATAACAAATTAATCAAAGTTAATTACGAGGCAAATCTGAATTGAATCCGCCTTTCATAGCGTCTCTAGGCGGCTTTCCGAGGGCACGTGTTTCCCTATAATTATGACGGTGTCACAACATCATTACCTAGATATTTCCACGGAGGTACGACCACTGCACTTCCCAAGAGTAACAGCGCTCCTTCCTCCTTTGTCTCTTGGTCTTGGGGTTCATATTCGTGCAGAATTGTGATTGCAGGTGAAGAGGAGGCGAGAATATGCCGCCACGGTGATGCACCGAGGTGTTATATTCCACCTGCCTAATCCCTGTTATTGTTTGATTACGTGCTGGCGGTGCTGTCTTCTGTTTTGACAGAAGTACACATTCGCGGAATGCGACTTTGCAGATGCCTATCCGCATTTCCTACTTTTACTATTCACATACTCTTTGGCAACCTGCTTGTTTTCAATAATTACGCTTTTCGTTACACTTGAAAAGGCCCGCTTAGAGGAAATGCTGCAGAACAGGTAAGTGCGTCTCAAAAACCGTAAGCACGATAACTTTGGAATTTGCGTCTGTTTGTTAACGTCTATAACAGTACGCAATCAGCTAACAGCAAGTAAATGGCTAGTAACAAGAACGTAAACATCAACAACCTTCCTCATTACATAATTTCTGATAATCAGCTGATTAACCCATAAGTGTAGTCCCGGTGAACTAATCTTACAAATTTTGAGCTTCCTTGTGGTGACCGCAAATTTACATTAAATTTCGGAAGTACCTGGAGAAGTTGCACGTTTTCCATGTAATCAGTGTTTGTATAATGATGAAATTTCGATTGATATCTACGTGCGTCCATATCTTCGACTTTGGACGATGAAGACCGTTTCCGATTCAAGAGGAAATTTCAGTGGAGCCACCGAACCGTTTCACGTCCTCTTGACTCTAGTTCAGCACGGCATCGTTGGAACGCACGAATCGCTTGTTTGATTGTGGCTAATTAGACGACTAAGTAACCAAAGGGCACGGAATTGATTGTTCCCGGGATTTGCCACTTTGTTAGCGTAGTGCATTGAGTTTTGTAATTGAGTCAAACCATAAAGGTACGAAATTTTAAAGCGACGGAATCATGGTTATGTAAAGAAAGTAAGGTCGACCATGGACAATTTGTCAATAGCATCTAAGTTTCTTCTATCATATCTTAAGGGATGGCAAAATTTCGGGTCTCTAGTGCGAATTTTAAGATACTACAAGATAGACTACTTTAAGATACTCTTTCTACATTAATTATTTTCTAAAGTGAAACCGAATGTGGGTCTCCGATTAAGGAAAAGAGAAATTCACATTATCTTGTTTTCTGAAAGATGATTCTTTTTGCTGCCGTATAGCAAAACATATTATTTGCTAACACCTTTGTTAACCCCAAAATATCTTTCATATGTTTATCGCCATCTACCTATCTTCGCAATCTAATTTAAAATATCTAGATGTGGAAATTCTCTCAGTTGATTTTGCTGCATGAAACCGAAACCAAGTAATCGTCACGATTCTATTAACCTAACTACCAGATATCTTGGTAAAAAACGTTTGCTACTTCAAGGACGAAACACTCCGTATATTCTTAAAATAGGTGGCATTAAGCTCCATCGCATGCAATTGGGACGAGGCGAATTGTGTCCAGCATTCTCTTTAAGCACTACCAGTAACGTCAAGAAAAGCGATTGCATATTTCTACAACAGACTAGAAAAAGATTTGCAGTAGGTACCCAAATGGTCAATTTTACCTTACACTTGATCGGACTTCACAATGATCGAGTTCAAGTTCAAGCAAAATTGAACACTTGACTTCAGATTATTTGATGTCACCACGTGGAAAATTACGTAAAAAGTGTATATAATTACGATTTATGTTCCCGGTCTTCACTTGCGCCGCATATACCAAGTAACCTAGAAAAAGCAGATCATAAAGCATCCATCCCCGTTCCATTGATAAAAAAGACCGGCTCGATCAAGAACAAAGAGAAAATAAAAGGCTGAAATAATTACAGTGCGAGCGCATGTGTAAGTGCAGACGGTAATTATTAACATCCAATCTTACTTCGGATTTTCACTACCTATTAGGATCAATTACTACAATTTCTTCAGGTGATGGAAGCCCGTGCTCAGCGGGTTCACCTTGAATTGGTTCTAGAAAAAAAGTAAGTTGTTGCATTTACGATGAAGAAGATATTACAATCTTGGAGAAAGGTGCGTCGATGCACTTTTTAAGAAAATCCTTTTAAAACTGCATCACCTCGAGGTAAGGAATGTTTGTTTCTGCCCTATAAGGTGGGGTACCTCACCTTTAGGCGATAAGTCGATGCTGGGGAGGCTCGCGCATTGACCTGTCGCAACCAATTTTTGCAGATCTTGGACCCATTCATTATAAAAAAAAGTACTTGCGGTGCAACTCCTCTTTCTTGAGGAAACTGCAATATGCGGGTGGTGGGGATTAAGGCCCAAGAAAAACCAGCGGTCCATTAATATCAAGAGGTGGAGGAAGCCGCCATGGGGCAGCGCACCGATGGAGTGGTAGCGTAATGGTAACAAAACAACGCATGATGCAGGAGAACGATCAGACACACATCTGAGCTTACCTGAGCACAGTGCAACTTATCGCGACCGTAGTCAGTCGATAAACATACAAAGAATTGAGCGACTCGCGCCGTTAACGGTTTGCTGAACAGAGCTCGCGACCTAGACGCTGAATGACTTTCATTATATTCCTCAATCTTACCGCCGTACTAAACTTGTTATAGCTTATTGCTAAGACGCCAAGAAACGCGACCAGCCGCTGGCGGAATTTTATTCGCGATACGCCGGCTCTGAATTTTGGACGCTCTCCCGCTTTAGCCGCTTCAGTCAATTGGGACTGCCGTGTTTTCGAACCGCCTCAAGGATTTCCGGACTGCAAGGAGTTTTTTCCGAAGTGCCACATGAGAGTGAAAGTTCCGCGGACCTATTTTTCGGGTTGTGCAACGCTGCAAGATCGGTGGCCAAGTGTTCTTTCTTGTGCATAGTGAAGAAAAGATTGAGGTGGAGATAAATAGTGCAGGTGCCTCAGGTAAAATGTGTAGAACAGCGACAGGCTCGAAATTTATGATCGTCGGGCGACGAAGAGCAATACTGGCCGCAGAAATGCTTTTTGTGGTTGCAATAGTTTCGGCCTTAATCGGTAAGTTTGCGACTTGTTTTTTTGATATCCCACAGAATTACGCGCAGGCACCATGCCCAAAAAATTGTTTGTTTATTTAACTAGTTTCACCTGCTGCTAAATGCGGTGTTTTTACTAAATTCGATTTTTGCAGTATAGTACAATATAAGTATAGCCCCTTCCCTTAATAAGTGGAACTAAAGCGAATGCTTGATTTAGCAGTTTTTACTCACTTTTGTGCTAAATTTTTATTTTCATATTTCAGGTAGAGCAAAATTTAAAAAGTGTCCTTCAAAACAAATAATATTTCGCAATCTATAAAAAGTAGCAATTAATTCCAGATTAAATATGACCTCAATTGATATATTTATATAAACAGATTTTATCTTAAATTTATCGACAGATCCAGTAAATTTAAATCGAATTCGAAAGTGTTTTAGTTGCTACTTACATTAAATGAAAGTAAAAAAAAGTAGAAATATTACTTTACACGAAAATTACTGGACGAATCTGGGGTATGATCAACTTATTTTTTCACCAAACAAAGAAGTTAAATTAAAGCTTTTTAATTAGATTATTAGATAATTGCGGATTGCAAAAACACAGCTTTTAATTTTAAAACTTAAAATTTCTTTAAAAACTTTTGATTTTAAAACTTAAAATTTCTGTATCTGCAGACCTGTTTTTAATATTTATTAAAAAACGAAGTTACTGTACTGTGTTTCATATTATCAATATTTAATTCTGGTTACGAAATTCACTTTGTGTATTAAGCAGCTAGTTAATAAATTACTAACATTTCAATCCTATGAATTTGCATATGTTCTGCTGCATACCACCTTCTATAGTTATTTATCTATTGCATAGTGTTTTGTTGCAATCTATACGCGTAAATTACTCCTCTGTGAGAAGGTACTCTAAATTCTTCTTAAGGCACCGGTAGCTTGTTACCTGAGTCAGGCCTGACGTGAAAATTGATTAAAGGTACTCAAGCGAGAGGCCGTTTGGAATCAAACACACAAAGCGAATTGAATGCAGTTCGTGTTGAAGCGTCCAGGTGTTTTCGTCAAAGCAAAAAAAAAAAACAAGAAGAGCAAATTATTCATGTGAAAATTCGCCAGCACATGCGGTGCCCACTTGCACAGTGAGCGCGAGTTGTTTCCAAAGGAGAATACCTGGCTCGATTCATCTACTTACACTATTTAGCCGCTCACTATCGTGCAGCCGATCCGCAAAAAAGTCGCGCAATCTGCGGACCCAACATAGTCGATATTTTAAAGCCCACCGATATAATAGTGGCGAAAATCCCTCCCGGACTCCTCGAAGCCGAAGAAACCAGTTCTTCAATATTTTCACGATTAATTTCCTTTAGTGGAGTTTTATGATGAACGAAAATTACTTGTTGCCTGTTGAAAAATTTTAAATTGTTTGTTAAATTAAATGCGAAAATTTTGCGTCTTGATGCCTCCGCGCGATAACAGCAACGGCCTGAGGTGGACCTGGTGATTGTCCACCGCGTACATGGTCCGATCTCGTAAATACAGTCGGAACTTGGGCTGCTACAAGAAATCCTACTTGTCTAATTGGATTACCCCGCAACTTCTTAGAGAGTTCGAGTGCCGTAAAGCCGGAATAGGTATGCAAACCTTACGGAGTCCAAGACAGAGTAATAGTAACGAGGTTAGGTAATGACATGTGCTCGATGCCCTGATCAATCAATTAGAGTGGACGTATCCACAGGGGATACGGACAGATTCTTCCAAATTCGATTAGAAAATTCTAAAATTCCTATCCAGAGTTAGAGACCAACTACCATCTCGTTTAATGTTGATTAGTTTTCTTGCAGCTACATCTTGTTTGATTCTTGCAAAGTTTACTGTGTCATGAGCACTAATTTTAAATTATATAATCATTATAAAAATTTTATTAATACCTGCTAAAAAGTACAGACTATGAAAAATTATATCTACACATCCCTCAAAACATAGTACTTAATTTATTTTTGCTTCTGTTTATATTTAAATCAAGTCATATTGAATTTTGTACAATTAGTAGAGTTACAAGAAGCTAACCACTTTTCGTATTCCTTTGAAGAAGAATGGAAAGTTCGTCCAAAAATCAAAAGTTATTAACCACAGCCGAAAATATTGGGTTGATGTTTGTCGCAGGTTGGGCCTACATGCACAGTCTTGCCGTAACAAGTACTTACGAAACAGCTTGGAGGTTCTTTATCATTACACCGACATCTTTTAATGGCACCAGCTATAAAAGTGTATTTTGATAAGAGGAAAAAGTCTAAAAGTAGATGAATGCTACACTATTCTGATGGATTCAAAAATTTCGTTTTTGCAATTGTTTAGAACAAAGAGTTAGAAGAATTGTTCGATAATCAAAATTTTAATAGTTACGTTACTTGAAATATTCCATGTTAGGAACATGAAAATTTTATACGTATTTCTTTTACAATACGGTAGTTGAACTTTGGGATTAATACTTCTCTATTTAATTAAATACTATAATATATATTCATTCTACAAGATTTATAATTTCATAAAAACTTGAATATTGCAATATTGGTTTACAACGTTTGAATTTTGGTCTCGACATTTGAACTTTGTTCATGAATTTCTTTGAATCATTCAGACAGGTAAAGCAATAAATACAATATATAAAAGCTAGACTTACGAACACCATTTGCCACAGTGCAAATAGCAAGAATCGCTGAGAAAAGTAGCCAAAATTTCATCTTCTCAAAGCGTTTTCAGTCTAAGTAATTTACCGGAATTATTCCGAAAATTGTTATCACTTTTATACTCACTTCTATGAACAGAAAGCACACAGAATTCTTTTTATTGTTTGATTTATGTAGAAACATGAGTTTGGTTTTACATCCGCGTACAGTTGTTTTTCATTAACGCCAGATCTCGTTCGATACTTGTTTAATTTATAACGCAAATGCAAATTTCTATAAGGAAAATCTTTAAATTTTAGGTTCTTATGAAAAGAAATCGCTCTGCGATTTGAATTGGAAATTAAACAAAGATATTTATCCTTTACTAGACTTTATTTTCGATAAAAAATTATTGTTTTTCTTTCAAGAACTTATATTTTTCAATTACTTGCTTGCTTATATTATGGTTCTCATAATTTTCGCAACGCAATAATTTTTCTAACGCCATAAGTCTTCGTAGGAGGAATGAAGCAAAAATTTAGAAATATGTTTTTTTTTTTTGAGAGTGTATAGCCGCCTTAAAAAGCACACTAACTAAAATAAGCATTTGTTTTCTTTTTGCATTTGAATGTGTTAAGTGCTTTTGAAATTCAAGCAGTCGTAGTAAACACCTTTATAAATATACTTTCCCTACGACTATATTTTTTGTTAAACACCCGAAGTTTAGAACTAATTAGCATTTTCAAATTCTTTCGCGCGATTTTTTTAACCTGAGTTTTAGATTTTGAAGGGATGTTACGATACAAAAGTTAATTGATTAAGGTGTATGAAGGATCAGTGATAGAAAAGTCAATTTTGTCATTTTTGAAATGTTTGCAATTTTTAAACTTTAATAATTGAATTAAATATGTAAGTTTGTGCAATTGATTTAAATATGCAAGTAAACTTTTTACACCTGAATTTAGTTCCTATTAAAGAAATATTCAAACCCACTACGCGAAGTTTTATAGTCGGAAAGGAGCATGCTGGTAATCGAATTGCTTAGTCTAGAGTATGCTTGTTGTAGCTCTGGGTGGTACAAAAAATGGTGAATAATTTCTAGCGCAAAAAATCTGCTGCTCGCTAATTCTTTTAAGTTAGCAAAACAAATCAGAACAGACTGGTCGACAATCACCACCGTCGCCGCTTCCGCCGCCGCAAGCCGCAAGCACTTATTCCGTGCTTGACTTTATGAGGCATTCTGCGCTCGTTTGTTCTTGTCCTGCAGTTCGTCCGGGTCCGAATGAAATTTCCAATCCTTTGTTGGTGACGATAACATCTCCAGGTGAACTCAGTTATTCCCTTTTCCATCGAGGTGCTGCCTTTGAATGCGAATTGGATCTGATGCCGGGTGTACAGTGTACACAAAACCCGGAAACGGGCCGGCCACTGGGCCTTCTAAAGCCGTGTCCAGATTCCCTTCTTTTAGCAAATTATCTCGTCGTCCCCGCACAACAGTGGCCC
This sequence comes from Proctacanthus coquilletti, assembly GCA_001932985.1. Lineage (NCBI taxonomy): Eukaryota > Metazoa > Arthropoda > Insecta > Diptera > Asilidae > Proctacanthus > Proctacanthus coquilletti. The sequence goes on along the minus strand of MNCL01000190.1, from coordinate 109,204 downwards.
CAGTTGCGGCCGCCGCACAGGTACCCAGGTATACTGTCCGCCGTGGATCTGTGTGCAACTAGATTTGTCCACTTATTGCCAATTCGTGATGATGAATGTGCCCCATGGATATTCATGAGGGCCAATTACGTGTACAAAAGTAGATCCCCGCATCTCACGTTCAAATTGTTTTGTTCCTGTGGTAAAATATTTCTGTTGGACGGGATGCACGTAGTTCGGATTTTTATCTGCTGACCGCTCTGTGTACAATTCATTTGGAATATTATGTTTCGACAGCGGTAGAGCCATCACTTGAATCCGGGTTAGAATGTTATTACCCATCGAGGAAATCCGGCTAATGTTTAAGTTAATAAACTCTTCCTGCGCACCTCTGCACGAATTCTGGATAGGTGGTGGGAAGCTTTCAAGGCCCAATGTAAAGCGATAGCATTTCAACCCTTTAAATATATCCTGAATCACAATTGCAAGTTATTTGAAATTTCTTAAACAACCTCTGACATAAACACCTTGCAAAGATCTTCTTCAAATAATTTAAAGATTGTTACAAACATTTTTCTTAACAAGCTTGAAATATTCATTACTTTTTGGAACTATTGCTGTTTTAAAACCGATTACCATAAATTTAATATACTGAAGCAGAAAAGTTACATTGCAAGTATTAAAGTGGCTAAGGAAGTCAACAAATAAAGTAAAAGAAAGCCGTTCTATTCATTTTCTTCGCTGTTATATTTTAAAGCATCGAAGATATATTTCCTAGCCATGCCTTAATAGCACTATTCGTAATAAAATATAAAATCGGGGGAAATAACTAAAAAAAATTACGTGGTCATCACCTATTGTCGGAATGCCATTCGTATGGCATTGAATGAAGATCATAAATCTTGGGAGAGAGCACCATCAGCGTTATCTTAGAAAATGAAAGTTTTATTATCGAGAAAGTGAAGATCGAAATTGCTTCTTTTCTAGAACGGGATGGACCCGATGGGGCTCCATCGCAATAACATTTATTGGATCGTGCTTTCAATTCATTTTTTTTTTCGCGCTATATAACGCGGAGTGATTTTCGCGAGCGGACTAGTGTTGATATGCAGATATATAATCAGAAATAATTGGCTAATAATTATGTTACCTATTTTTTTGTTAAAGAAACCTAAAGACCACACAAAAACTGAACAGTCGACGTTTTAAAAAGCATTCTGCCAACCTATAAACCTTCATTTTTTCTCCACTTAAGAAAAAAAAAACAAATAGTGAAGTTTGCAGAAGGTGGGATTTGAAATTTAGCAATTTTTAATAGTCGGATCGGCCCTGCGCTAATTGCAGATATTACGGAAGATTGGGAAAATGTTAGGTGACAAAAATATATTGCGAATAATCATTCTAGGTAGGTAATGCAAGTTTTCTCTTGCAATTAGAAAATTGTGATAATTTTGTTAATCGTAGCTCAGCCAACCAGCCGTGTATATCTTTGACAAAATCTTTGCTTTCTTATTTGGTTCTTTTCACTGGGTAATAGCTTAGAAAACAAGGTCATCTGGACAATTTGCGAAATGTGAAATTGACAGTGGATTCACTGAATCCAGCTGATACTGCGAAATAGCGGCACACGTAAGGAAACTGGTTAAGACGTTGTTCTCCTACCGCTGCATTCGGTACGCAAGTGAAAACTTGTTCGGTAATGTCTTGGAAATTCAACGGCAATTTTCACTCGAATTAGAAATTGACCTACGGTTAATTGAGAACGGACTTCTTCACTAGTCTACGCAACTATTGCAGGTTTTGATAAATTTATTCAGGGCGTGCAATTGCGTCAACAAACCTGTTACCGAGAAGGATAGCACTGAACGATTACAAATGATATGAAAACGCTAATTTCAATATAGAAACGAATAAACGAGATTATTTCTACAGTACTATTGTTATAATCGTGCTCGATAATTTCCAATTTATTTTTCATAAAGAGTTTATATGCTCCTTTACAAACTGCTAGAAAAATGTTTGCTCTATTCGATTTCTATGTATATCAAGATTGAATCACTTTGGGTGACAAATACAATCCATAATCCTGATGTATGCATACTACAATTGATGTGCCGTACACTCCTGCACTTGACCCTGCGGTCATTCAATTGCAGATGAAGTTAATATTTTACCGTGTGAAGAAATCCTGAAGTGTACAGGTTACATTATTAAAATGCATTAAATAAGAAACCAGTTTTCTTCACCATTTAGCGGCAATATTTTTCTAGCATAACTAGACTGACATTTAATCAGTGACACACCATTTGTGTGAACTTCTCTATTAAAAATAAAGAAAAACAAAATGAAGTAATTAAATGAAATGTCTCAACAGTTGTAATTAATTTTCACCAGTTTGTGGTCTGTCGCAAGATAACACGGCCTTCATAGGAACGCAGCGAGCCGCAGAGGTTTATCTTACAATTACTGTGCAAATAAATAAAACAACTATTGTGGGTCTCATTTCCTCCACATAAAAATAGTAAAAAAAAGATGTGGTAATATGGACTAGTTTCGATTCTGTTTTCGTTATAATAAAAGGCGATTGGAGCCCATCATTTGAATTTTTAGAGTAATGGTTCAAAAACCAAAACTATCACTTTCTCAAATGCAGTTTTCGTATAAGCGTCCTTACGGTAGTAACAAAAGAAATTAGTAACTCAGACAAGTACAAGTCATAGGCGACAAAAAAATTGTACAGGTGGTTGGCATAGTTGTGGTTTAAAGCAAAACCCTGCGATTATATACGACAATAATAAAAGGCCATGTGAGATAAATCTCATAAAATTTCCATTTTCAATGATTATCGAAGGGAAATGTGTCACATTTGGGGTTCATCCATTTTTATTCGGAAGTTATGCGAAATATTTTGTTAGGAAATGTAATACTTTTTAAGGTTGTATAAAATTACCTATTTCAAAATATTATACTAACAAAATAAAAAATAGTTCAATACTGCAGATTCGTATTATTTAGTAATTTAAAAACGTGTAACACCTGATGTTATCACTAATAAGAATTTCATATTTTCTAAATTGAAAAACGAATTTCAATTTTTTATCAAATTAAAAAAAATTCTTACGTCGCTCCACATATGAATTTTATATGACGAAGTTTCATGAATGAAATGCTCTTGTGAGCTTCGGTGCCAAGAATAAATCACCACCTCGCCTATCACGACAGACCGGTGTGAAGATGCTACCGCGAGACCAAGATGCTTGCACACCTCGAGGAATGCACTCACCTGTTGCACCTAACGCGTGACAATGCACCTTGCTGCGTCCGTATAGGGGGAAATGGAAATGCAAATGCCAAGTTTTTATGTGAAAACAATACGACAAATGGAAATTTGTTCATCAACAACACTTAGGAACCTCCAGGCTTCTGGAAATTTGAATTATGAATGCTTTAAGCAAAAGACTATAAGAATTCCTATGTCACCCTATTTTACAGTTAATTAATTTAGAGAGTGCAGTAAAGTGAATTTTTGGTTTTTGTAAATTAATCAAGCTGAACTGGATTCGTTTGTTTACGAACATGATCGCCCCGAAGAAATGGCTTTTAATCAACCTTACAAAAAATACAAGTGTTATGAATGTATTTTTTAAAATTAAAATTTGTTTTACTGTGATTCTTATTTAATTCATGAAGTGCAATAAAAATAAATGTCTGTGAGAGGGCGTCAGTTGGTTTGCGATTTGAGACTGATTAAAATTTAAAGCTCGACCGCAAATTAAAACTAGTTCAAAATTCTGGTCAGCCAGATGAGAAGTAATGTGACCACAACTTTCTCCTGCACCACCGGTCATTCCAGTAGTGTTTCAAATTCAAGAGTGTGTAAGCAACTCTTTACTCAAATGGCAAGTCATTGCTAATTGACGGCCTTGCGTCCAAAACTAGTCTACTCCTATTTTGTTGGTTTTTTTTTTACTCATGAGGGGTTTTCGACAATCCAGCCTTGGATAGGTCCATGCATTGAGTAGAGCACTTGCTACGACAAAAAACTAAAAAAGGGTAAAAAATTGAAAACTTTCCAGTGTCACGTCGTGGATCGTTGGCATTATTTATGTAACGAGCATTTTCTTTTATGTGAGAGATGGTCGTTCAAACGCCCATGACAAATGACTCATGTGAGTTGAAATGTTTGCATTGAACCAGCTGATGATTCTTTGGTTTCCAACTCATGTGGTGTTTATGGGAGTTGTGACTGCTCATGAATGGTACTTGCTGCCTTGATGAATTGCTGGTAATGTTTGTACTTGGAGATCTTAATTAACTACCAATCTGCGAGATCATTGTAGTTTTGTCGTATTTTTTTTAAACCAGTTAAGTTTATATCATGTCTCTTGCAAGTACAGCTTTTATTTTTAAAATTTTCTTCTTTTGGACAAGACACTTTCATTTCGGGGGTTTACAGCTAGTTTTCTAACTCGAATCAATAACGTTTTGTTACTATAGAATGGCAATTTAAGTACCACGATGCAAAAAGAAAGTATACAAAATCAATGGAATCACGCATCTACGGGTAAGATCTTTTCCTTTTTAATAAACTGGCTAATGCATATGAAAAAGCAGGTTTTAGGACTTTAATTACCTTTTATATAATGTTAAAAGATGAGCACAAAAAAATACCTTATTAATTTTTTATAAGAGCGAATGGTCAGTTTATTGCTTTTCAACTAAAAATTCTTCTAATTCGAAGCAAACCAAATAACATAAAAAAGCACTATCGAAAGTTAGGCCTTTGTTAAAAAATGTGCGTATCTACGTCATATTGAATTTTTTGCAAATAAATACCTTAACATCTAAATTTCATTCTAAAATGACGGTAAAGTGAAAGAAAGACTTTGCTTCTCTTAGATAATACCAAATAAGTGAGAATACTAATTTAAAAATTCTCTAGAGCTTAACTAAGTGTGTGAGTTTATGTCTTTATAAGAAATATTAAGCAATAAAAGTAATTCCTTTACAACTTTGAATATTTGAAACACTCTGCTGCCATTTAGACACAAAACTGAAAACCCGTTTACGATACTTTATCCTACTCAGTAATGGAAATGATCAGGAAGTCTAATTTCAATTCCACGTGGAGCTGCTGGACCAGATCTTACAAATAAAATAGGAAATTAGCACATGATAACGATTATTAACTTTGTTCGAGTTCCTTCACTAATAAAACTTTATTGAGGGCTATTGAGCACGTAAGGAAGTCATAAATATGTCTATGCAAAGTTCGTTGGACGATTTGCAAACCGAAATGGACGCATGGGTGCAAAGCGACGAGTGTCCAAGCAAAAACACTTTGTTTCTGTCAAAGCATCGGTGCAGGTGTAATTACTGGAACCTGACTGCATTAATGGGCTTACCTTGAAATAACGAAGTACCTCTCTACCAATAATTTCAGAAATGTAAACTCATGTCGATTTCCGCGAACGGTCGTACAATAAAACACCAGCATTAAAACGAAAAGAAAATTTTTTCGACAGGTAAGTGCTTCGAGAAGTGAGCAAAGTATGCACAACAAGGGAATTGCTTGTAAGAAGCGATAGGAAGGTCGGACGGCTCACCGGAATGCAAATGTGGATCGAACAGAGATATGTGTGATTGTTCGAGATAATAATGCGCTTTGAACGAACACAGCTAGCTAAGCACGTGATTCATTAAGTGAAACTTCTCGTCAACTGCACTGGGTACTCCTTTTGCAAATTCCGCTCTTAGAGTTTTTATAAAACTAAATCCTTTACAACATGTAAAATGTACTTACACACTTGGAAGATATTTTTATATTTCAATTATTATTTTTTTCACTTTTCACAACTTTTACTTGTATTTTAATCTTCTTTTTGTTATGTGATACAAATTAAGGGGCCTTTGTAAAAATCAATTGCTTATTGTTATAAGCGTGAAAATAAATAAGAATAAAATCAAATCAAAATAACGCAGTGCTATAAACTACTTTCACTTTGAGAAGCTTACTATAAAATTTCTGAAATAAAACTTTCATTCCATCTAAAACTAAATGTAGTTAATTACATATGAAATTAAGATTTTGGCAGGAAAATCCCGTCGCGCTTTAAATGGTAGTCTTTTTATATTTTATGTTACATACTATAAAACGCTATTAAAAGTAATAGGTAAAAAAAACTTGACGGATTACCTTATCTGCGTCAGTTGCTTGCAATCGCCTTTGTAGTTAATTTGCCAAGACGTATTGCACATTTTCATTACTCGACTGCCGCCAGTTGATTCGAAACAAACCCGGCGTTTGTTAACACTTCGCATATTGGCCAAATCTGACCCATTTCATGTTCTTTTCTAAAGAAAGGCATCACGAACTGCCGAAACCCCGTGCTCCAATTTGTCTTCTACCGGCTCCAGTCGTGCCAGACTGAAGCAGCCGAAAACGAACCTTTCGTCGACAAAACGTCGACGATGTGCGATTAAAAGCGGTTACGTAACCCGTGTGACCGAAAGGACAGAAAATTAAGCACATTTCTTGGCCTGTCAGGAAAAATAATAGGAAAAATGGGGAGAGAACGGCGAAAACATTTTTTCTGCATTGTCTTTGACTTCGAAGGTGGAACGTTTATCTTACCGACTTAGTAACACAAATAGCTCGTTCGGGTTACAGCCGGACAGGGCCGGAGTGGTATTGGTAAGGCGCAAATCAGTAAGACGTTGGTCGACTTTCGTTTTCAATGCAGCACACTCACTTCTGCTTTGGTGAGTCGGTACCTTGTTGACCAACTTGTGATGATATACCCGGAAAGTGTTATATTACCTGTCCATCGAGAGCGAAAGGATCACCAGAAACTTTTTCCACTATTGACACAACAATCTCAAATGCGGTTCGATTGCTGATGGGAATTTTTGAAGCAATGATTTGTTTTCTTCACTTTTTTTATTCTTCTCCTCCATCTCCGTATTGTTCATTTGTACGAAACTCAAGGTCTGGGAAAGGTAATAGTAAAATTGACCGTGAGGTATTGCTTTTTATGGAAAGTTAGACGAAATCAGAGCGATCGATGAGCGCCAGACAGAAGGTACCGAACGTTTTATTTGCTCCTCGAATTGTGTAACTTCCAATTAATCACGGCAGTTTTGAAGTGGTTCGTTTTTTATAGTGCGAAAATGGCACGGCTTTCTTCAGTTTTTGTAGCATAATCTAAAATGCTTATTATCACTACTTCCGATGTTTATGCTTGTAATGCTTACTGGTTGGAAAATGTTAAGTAGTTTTCTGAATTTAACGTTTTTAATAGTCTACACAATTGATCGACTTTTTGTTATTACACAATGTCTTTATAAAATACAAAATATGTTTGCTTTGAAATCACTCGACTATTTTAAATTCATCGATTTGAAATCTACTTTTTTCTTTGAATAGGCAAAAATAAATAAAAATATAGAAAACAATTGAGCAAAGGTATATTTGCATGAATTGTATTGAAATATTGATCTTACAAACACACGCTATTATTTGTTTGCGCTTTTATTATTTTTTTTAACAAGTCGAATGAAGAAAAGTGTGCCTTAAAAATATAAAAATATATATAAAAATACTCTTTAGACCTGATTTGAAAAAAAAACTAATTAACTACATTACCTCGGTAAGTGGTTTGCGTTAGGCCTACCGATTTCCAGTGTCATTCACCACATATTTCATTGGCCATCGGAAACAAGGGAGCTGGGGAATGGTTAAAGTTTAGCTTAATTAGCTTCGTTTTGCAATATATTTTTTAACTTACAATATTTTACCCACCTGCTAGTGAAATGAACATTAAAAGACCTAGCTTTCGAATAAGGATGATCATTTAAAATAAGACATTCTACTGAGATAAATAATCGTGACTATTTCGTATTCAAATTGGTCATAAATTAACAAAATTTCTCACCTTAGCACGCCGGCCGCTCTCAATAAAATCTTTTATCAACTTCATAGAAAATCTTGCATTCGATACGCGATTAAATCCTTCGAGAAGTGTTAATGCAAATTTCCCCAATCTTGGAGAAAATTTTAATACAATTGCATCTTATCGCAGCGGTAGTCGTGGACCTGAACAAATCCACAATCTCGCGTGCCTTATGCAATAATTTCACCTTCGGGTAATATACGCCGGGGTTTATTTGCAAAATAAATTGCTCTGCTTGCCCTGCATTAAATTCGCGATGCGACAGCACGGCGTTTTCAATTACACAGTCAGTTGGCCCGGCGGGTGAAAGTCACCTGCAGTGGAACCGGGGCTTTATTGAATAACTCGACCCCACTAAGTGTGGATAATCGGATCATGGTAGAGATTTTTTAGTCACTGCGTATTTACCTCCATCATGGTAATTTTGGCAAGTTCAGACCAATTAAGATCCCATCAGAGACCTTTTTCCACTCAACCTGAGCTGGAGATTTCTAATGCGTGAATTAGACGCACCGAATTGGATTCAATAGATTAGATACACTTGATCAGATATTTCGGTTTGTTTCATAAATATGACATTAATGGAGTATCCCTTCATTGTTACGTTAGTAGCATCTCTCTAGCAAAGTTATAAAGTCAGATAACATGGATCTTAATCAATCATCTTCAACTGAATTGATACATCATTAATACCATACAAAGTACGAAGACTAAGGCGAAATTTACAAAATCAGAAGTTAAGAAAATTTTTACAAGGTACATTTTTATTTACTCTTTTTTAGATGAAGCGATTTTAAATTATACAAATCTTATGAATTTAGCGCATAACGAGTATCGGTTTATAATTAAAATAAACATTCAAAGAATGTCTCAATTCAAATTTTTACACATTAAATGCTCGACTATAGATGGTTGAAAAAATAAATCAATATAAATTACAAATATTAGACTCGAACACTTAAAGATTTAGAATAAATTGAAAATAAATTCCAATTCTTTCCAAATTTTACATTTCGATTTAAACGATCGTTGCGTCCTGCCCTGATCAGGTAACACAAATACTTCGTCGTGCATTGTACCTGTTCTGCACCAGTAACCAAATCATGCGAATGCCTGTGCCTTATGATCATGCACGGGTCATATGGAATCGATCGTATAATTATTTTTCGCGAGGTGAAACGCGCAACAAGGTATCGCGTTTCCTGGAGGTCTGCATTGCAGTGAATGCACATACTGCTGGTGGTTGCGTCACCATTGCATTACGGAATTGCCCATACACTTTTTTAGCCGCTGTAATTAGTCGAAATTATTTCTGACGCTTTACTGTTTTCTATGAAGGTTTTTGCCTCACAAGGCTGATGAGATTTGTCTAATCCCACAGCTAAATTAAGTGAAATGTATAAAGACAGTAATGGTCATTTAGCAGCGCTCAGCTCCCCGGATACAACAATAATCTGTCCACGATCGGACGTTATTTATATCATGCGATCGTCCAGATATGCCCTAAATAATTGTGGATTATTGCAATTTCCATCTTAACGAGACGGCGACTGCAGTCGTGACGATTATTCTCCGTATCCATTTTCTTATTCTCCAGCCGATATACGTCCTTTGCGACGTTTCGAGCGCTATGCACGCCACTACCACAAGACATGTCGATTTTCCGACTATCCATCTGTCCGTCAAAAGTGAACGAGCCAACTGCTGCTGTGGTAATAAATATAGTCGCGACTTTTGCAATACCACGAATAATCAAGTGTACTGGACATTCTAATACTCGATCTCTTATTTGCTGCGGTTTCTGCATCTATTTCGCTTATTGTAGGCCATATATGTATAAGAGATATAATATCTAACATTGCTCTTTTGATTTCTGATTATGTTTCAAATTCAATAAGTGAAATTCACTTAAAATATCTTTTTAAAAAGCTAAATAAAGACTCACAATATTTAAAGTTTTAAAATCACTGCATTACATTAAAGTAAAAAATACTGTAGATTCTGGTGAAAATGATTTTTTTTTAAAGAGTAGACATTAAAAATTCTAATTCTTAAGATTTTTCCCTAGACTTCCTTCTCAATTTTACTCAACGAATAAAGGTAAGACAATTTTTGTGTACAATGTGTACCTCCTAAATGCCTGTTTTAAGAAAACAATACGCGCACTTGCAAGTTAAGAGCTAGGGCAGCTTAGGTAATTGTAGCTCTGACCATGTTCTTACCAAATTGGGACTAAACTATTACTTTCAAAGACAGGATTTCCAAGAACTTCAAGTGCGAAAACATGAATCAAGTTCCTAATCAAGAATTTGTTTATGATTAGAGTTGACATTAACCAAATTTCGGGAAAATGTGATCAATATATTTTATTCAATAATTATTTCAGACAGGAGAACCAAAAAATTAAAAGTAGTGTTTTAATTTAAAAAAAAACTGCTTTTGAAGGGTTAATATTATAGAATACAAAATATAATTTCTTCTCTAGGCATCAATTAAAGTCTCGCATTTCAGGTTTTCTTTTAATATGGGGTGATGTTCAGCGCCAGATTGTTTTAACCATTTGCTATTCAAAACATTTTCCAAACTCCATCTAAGCGTCGGTTCTGGTTCCAGAAGAACATTCACCATGACTTTCGCATTGCTGGAAAGACGATCAGCGACCTTTTGTCGAAAAACAAATTTCCTACATTTCTGATCATCGAGCAACTTGTTTAAGTTACTATCATCGAACGGCATTTTAGCGTTAAGCATTATAAAAAGAATAATTCCCAATGACCATGCATCAGCTATTTTTGGGTCATAGGGTACACCTCGAACGACTTCCGGAGCGGCATAGGCTGCTGATCCACAATAGGTTTCCGAAAGGATCTTTTTTCCAATACCGTCAACGGTATATCTTGCAAATCCGAAGTCGGCCAATTTTACATTCATTCTTTTCGACAACAAAATGTTTTCACATTTGAGATCCCTATGGGCTATGTCCTTTGAATGCAAGTAGCGCAATGCTCTTACCATCTGAGTAAACCAAGTCTTGCTTTGATATTCTGTGATAGGGCCATGGGTCTTAATATAGTCCAGCAAGTCTCCATTTTCAGCATGTCTCATAAAAATGAATATCTTGGGGCCACGCTGCAGAATGCTATGGATTTGTATGATATAGGGATGTTCGATTTTCGTTAGAATATCTAACTCTCGGGGGAAAAACTTGTCCAGGAAATCAGAGGGCGCTTTACTTTTATCGATTATCTTGCACGCCAAATTTATTTCTTTGCCAGACTCATCTTCATACTGGGCTGTTATTACGGTCGCATAGCTTCCTTTACCTATCTTCGGACCGCAGGTGTAGCCACGCTGAGCAAGAGCATCGATGTCTGAACTTCGGGAGTTAACTTTACTGTCATTGTACGTTGGCATAGCTTGAGCCAGTGTTTCTACTTGAAGTTCTTTGTAGAAGCACCAAAAATTCCTCACTCAGCTGAGCTACAATTCGCCGAATTTTTCATTGATTTAGGCGCTATTCTTCAATGAATTTTAATTTCACAGAATAGGCAAACTTAAAATTTTATTTAAAGAAGCTCTACTAACAATTTTTGAAAATAATAACAAACGATTATTGTTGAAAACAAGTCAAGCTAAAAATTGTCAAACGGAAAATTTTGTTTTTGCATTATCTGAAAGAAAAATGTTAGTCTACTTGAATGTTCAAATATAATGCATACGGCTCAGAACATTAGCACAGCATTGAAATACAATGCTATTAAGCCAAGGTGATGAGCATTTTGAAGGGCTTTTGTCTTTGTCTTTTTATAGACTATTTATTTTTGCGCATTACTTGTATAGTGATATCTTCACGAAAATTTGAGAAATATACTAAAATACGGCTGCATTGTTTTCAGATACCTTATCACCTTTTCATTAATTTTAAGTACAATAACAGAAAGAATATTTATTTCTAATTTGTATATTTTTTAATACGTCGTTTTTAGGTTGGCATGGTGTTTTAGGTATAACTGTATCACCTGATCTCAGTATGAGAAATAACACTGCTGCACAATTTATCGAAACTGTTTTATTGAACAAAACATCAGAAATTGACGAAACTCTAGCAGATCGGAATAGAAGACTTATTCCATATATGACATTTTACATGCCAAATGACTACATCATCAACAAGAATTATAATTTTATTCCAGAGGTAATCAAAAGTGAATACATTAAAATAATTCTTCAATTGCTATTTCTATCTAACACAGCAACAGAAGCAAATGATAGCATTTTATCAGTCGCATCATCCACAACGGATAAGTACCGATCAGAATCAACCACAACAAAAGATTCATCAGCAATCAAGTCGTTTTCGAGTTCGGTTTCCTTCTCAGAAGCCAAAGTACGAAGCAATTGTTTATGGAACGAGACACGAATTGAGTAGTCAGGGAAAAGAAAACGTTCACCATCAAGCAATTCCCTTGTCTTATAAAGATTCGAAAATAGTTAATATAAAATTGGTCATGATCGATTTTTGTGTTTATTAATTGTTAACGTTTTAGACAAGACCAGCTTATCCGTATTCTTCTACAACAAAAGTAAACCCAACTCCCTTTTCTACATCAAATAAAATTCCTGGACAATTTACACCAATAATTTACGTCCATCCTACAGATAATATTAATTACAATAGAAAGCCCCAATATAACGAAATCTTAAACGAGCAACATTACCAACATGATGGACCGAATGATGTGCAAGTCCCAGTTAATATCTACTCAACCCCTAAAACTCCGATTCTGGTGTCACCAAGTCCAAGGTAAAAACCATCCTCTGTTAGTAAAATTTATATTGAAATATGTGTAATTATAGGCCAGTATTTATAAACGACGACAGTCAACGTCCACGGCAACAACTGCAAGCGCCGATTCAATACCAGCAAGAACCCTCCGATGACTTGACTCCTCAGCAAAAATACGTTGAATATTTGAAGGAACAACTGAGGTACAAACAGCAGCAGTACTACCAACAGCAAGAACCGGCCTACATTCTTAACCCTAGTCCGTCCCCTCCTCCGACCAACAACATCATTTCATACGAGAAGCCACAAGAGAATCCGGTAAATCAAATCATTTACCAACCAATCACTGCTCCCTCCGGAGCCGAATCTCCAAATGGATCGTATCAACAACCACCTCCATCAGAGCCCATTCCATACAATCATGCGCCATCTGCACCGACTTATAACTACAATCAAAATTCTTCACCCCGCCCACCAACTTATAATAATTAGTAATTTTAAAATTTGTTAAACCTTAAATATCGTTATAGCAGATAAAAATCATTTCAGTCCCAAATACATCGATGTGATAATCTCGGAACCACAACAAATGATGAGCGCTCCTCCTGCGCCTTCTGAAAAGCCATTTGGTATTAAACAACCAGTGTACGTTAACACTCCCGCGCCAATCATGCTTTCACCAATTGCACCGCTCTATCAAAACGAGGAGTCGCATAGACCCATTGAAATTCCAAAAGCCACTCAATCCCCACGACCTTTTGAAGTACAAATATCAGTTGAACCCAGACGACCCGTATACAGCCCCCAAATAAAATACAAGCCAGAAAAACGACCCCAATACTTTCCTCCACCAACTCCAGTGCCGCAATTAGTGAGGCAACATCTTACCGAAACAACTCAAGTACCACCTCCAACACTTACAACATATCATCCGGATTTTGTGACGGCAAAACCAAATTATAATCCAAATCATTCAACGATCCAACCTTATAAACCTAAGATATCCCAAAAGTATAAACCGATTTTGGTTGCGAAACCTATTCCACAAGCCGTTGCACGTCCCAGTTCTCGCCCTGTCCCTGTTGAAGATACCAATTCCTACGGAAATATAACCCACAATTCCCTAGCTGATATTCTTCACAAACTACAAGAAAGCAACCAACTTCCAAAAACCTTTACCCCAGAAAATATAGACAATTCTATAAGAACACTCATAAAAATTTTAAACAATTTGAAGCAGTCGCAGACAATTGTTGAAAACCCACCGCAAAGGCATGAGGATGACTATGAAGAATATGACGATCTTCCAATGGTTGATCCAAGTACCAATTCCTCTTTACATCTTGATATGAGCCTTGATACTATACGTTAATACTTTTAAGGTCACCCGAGTCCCAATTCTGGTCGTCATGGAATCGACTATCCTGCGTTTTCGGAAATACCACAGACCAGGTTTAATTGTAAGGAGCAGCGCTACAAGGGATTCTTTGGTGATCCAGAAACACACTGCCAAGTATGGCACTATTGCGATTTGAATGGTGGACAAGCATCCTTCTTGTGTCCAAATGGAACGATATTCAGTCAGGTAAACGACTTTGGACAATTTAGATCGAAATCAGTTCCATTTTAAATTTTAAAGCTTTTTCTGTTTGTCATGACATTTAAGAACAGATTTGCAGGTAAATGTTGCTGTCGTGTTGGCGGAATCGTTGAAATAGTAAAATGTTTTACGATTAAGAAATGGAAGTTAGTACGTTCAATAGAAAACCAATTTCAAAAAAGCTGAAAGGGTTATCTCCTATTTGATAACATAAAGCATAACCGGGTATACAAAAGCATAGCATTAAAATGCCATTGTAAAGCTGAGCATTGAAATATGTCTATATGCTAACAAGATTACGCCTTAATTAAAAATATTTTTAAATTGAAAAACTATTCCCTCATCCCTCTATTGTCCACACGTTCTAAAAACCTTGTAATCAATTCTCGAAACTGCAGAAGCTTTATCCTACTATTTTCCCTCAGTGATTACAAAACGAAATGAAAAGGCATTATCTGCAGAATCAATAACCTAATGGAAAACATTTCATTTATAAGAACTTGATTACAATTTCATCCAATTTAATTGTCTCCTTCCACAACAGGTCGCCCTCACCTGCGACTGGTGGTTCAATGTGAAGTGCTCCAGCACCGCTCAGTTGTACGTGCTGAACGAGAGGCTGTACAAATACATTCTGCCGCTAACACCGAAATTCCCTGAAGATTACAGTGGGCCACTTGTTGATAAGTAATAAAAGCAAAACCGAGATATGCCTCCCACAGCGCACCAGAGTAAAACTTTATTCAATTTTTAGGTACTTAGCCTTAAAGTTCAAGGAAATGGAGGAGAAAATGAGGCGGGAAAAAACAAAGGGAAAAAGTAAGTCTGAAGAAGACGAGGAAGACGACGACAGCGAGAACGAGGATGAGGACGATGAGGATGAGCAGAGCAGCAGCCAGGAAGGAGAGGTATCTGGGCCAAGCGCTACGACCCAAAACGCTGAAATTAGTGAAGATCAAACTCGCGGCAGTGCCAGTGAGGAGGAGACCAGTAGAGCGACCACGGCAGTTACGTCCACCCCAGTTATTCCTTCTCTACAATCAATGCCGATAGTTGTGACGTCGACTGAGGAGTCCTTCTCTCCAGCTCCACCCAGTCTTAAAACACACGTCGAAAGCGAGAAGGTGGAAGTTATCGAGATTAAAACCGACGGCACCTCCGGACGCCTCATACCGTCGCAAATTTTCAATAGCGGTCTCAAAAAATAGCGTGAAAAGTCTTCGATCCAGTTCCTCTCTTGTTGTAAATAGAAAATATTTATTTTTAAAGTTTTTCCTTTACTATATATTTTTTAAAAACGTGATACATGAAACCCTACCCTACTTTTGTTTTTATTGCAATCGGTCTTATTTGATTAATCAATTTCTTTCATCATTTCTGCTTAATTTTTAAGAGCAGACTTTAAAATTTAAAAAAGCCGTAAACTAAAAGTTCTCATTGGCACAAAGCCAAATGTTCGATTCTGGCATGAATAAAGAAATAATAGTTGAAATCAACGTATCTGCGTATTCTTTTAGTTATTTTACTGTAGCAGCAACATAAGTTTTATTTAATTGCTGGATCATCTGTATTTCTTCTCTCTTATTAATATTATTTTGGAGAATGATTTTGCCAATAATTTTCGGGTCGAACCCAATAAAACAAGCATAGCGTTAAAAGGTACATAAGTAACTACTGAGAACTAAGTGCGCATTGTTTACATAATTCGATTCTTGAGTGTTTCGAAGGAGATGCGATCTTAACAGTTATGAAAGGCCATTTTTCAGTGAATAGATCAGGTAGAAGAACTGATAGGATGCTCATAGGACTTAAGCTATATTTTTTTATTTCTAAAAGTGTAGATTTAAAGTTTTGTAAATATTGGAAACGTTAGTATTATTTTTATTTATTTAGTTTAATAAAATGTATTTTCAAACCCACAAGAGCTTTTTATTATATTTTTATTTTTTACATGTGTGCAACTTTTTAACTATATTCAATATTAGTTTTCAAGTACCTTTCTCCGTGTTTTGATAATGTACAATCGAAAATGGAAAGTGCACTTACCTTTTGGGCTTGTCGATTGTAATCCTTGGCCAACTTCACAGTTTCTATAAGACTGTTGACTTTTGGTATGTACTTTTTATTCTGTAACAAGACTAAATTTTAAAACACCACTAGGAAATTAAAAAAAAGACGAAATATACCTCAACAGCAAGATATAAAACTTCGTGATCAGAATGAAATTTGGTAGCACAAGTTCCGCAAACGATCATCTCGCAATTTGAGCAAAATTTGTCTTGATAACGCTTGTGTATCAAACACGTTTTGTTGTAGTCACCTTCTGCTAGAACGACCTTGTTCTCCTGAATCATACTCAGTGAATGTTTTTGAAGGGCCTTTCCGAGTTTGTGGACCTTCTTAAAGCAATTCTTGCAGTATGGAACATTACAGTTTATGCAAATGAAATTAGTATGTTCGCTGCATTCGCTGCATTCATTTTGATTAGAGCAGGCCTCAACTTCTCTAGCATAGTTGGGCAGATACAGGTCTTTTTGCAGGTGATACTCGATGTAGTTGATAAACCCAAGAAGGTAATAGTTTAGCTCAAATCTCTCGCGGATACATCTCCGGCGATCGAAAGGACTACTTGTTTTACATTCTTTACATAGAAGACTTTGTGTGCGTGTGGTGAATACGCAGTGTTCGCAAACATTATGGGTGCAGTCAAGGAGCAATGGACGTCGACCTTGTTTCAAGCGAACTGAGCAAAAAGAAGATTCAAATAAGGAACCGCCTTGAGATTTATTCATTAATATTTGTATTACGTAAACATAGCTAGTTGTGCATTAAAATGACAGAGTTCTTTTCTTAGATTATTTATATCCCTTTTATAAATGTCTTTTTACATTCAACACTGTTTGACTTTTTTTTGGTAAGAAAAATGATGAAACCAACATTTATTAAATTCTGAAGCGTTTTTTGGACGTTTTGCAGTAGAAAATTGAAAATTGAGTTTTCACGGTGAAAGCTATTTTTTAAGCGAAATTATTTTTTACTTAAATTATATATTGAAACACTCGAAATCGTGGAGTACATTTTGTGTATTTTTCTGAAGACTATACGAAAAAATGACTTAAGAACTTTGTTCTGGTTGCTACGTGAACCAATGTTAAATTACGATGTGCTACTTCAGGCATGATTCGCCAGTATTCAGCAATGTTTAATAAATTTCATAAGATTGTTTTGCTTATGACTTTATTGCCGGGAAACGAATAATTCATTGCCTAAAGCCCTTTCAACCTTTTAAAATGTGGGTCCCACTTGTTGCTTTTAATGGATTCCTTACATACTTTTTTTCATAATGAAATCAACTTCATTTTGTGCATTTCTACTATTTAGTCTTAGTTCAAATTTTGTAAAAAAGCAAGTTCTCAGAAACAAGTGAGACGTGTGGGAAGTGAGAGAAGAGCATTGCATCAAATGGAGCATGGTAATAATAGCCTTAACTTCAGGAAAAGGCAAAATAAGGAAATTTATATTCATTCTTTTATTTCTCCGTCGATTACTCCAAGCAAGACCCACTAAAGTGGGACTGTGTTTCAATTAACACTCAGCGATACTTTTAATAGAGCACCGGTAAATGCAATTTGGAGTTTTTTTTTCTAGATACAGAGGAAAATTCAATAATATTGGCTGTTTATTATGTTGGCTTGTTATATTTTAAGCCATTTATTTCTACTCCCTATGCATTAGACAAGGGTGGAAGACCAGTTGCACATCCTGACAAGCGTCCACCGGAGTCTTTGGCAATGACAGTACTCCCCTCGGCGCAAAAAGGCTTGACTATGCGAATATTTTGCGGATTTGCCACATTTCCACGAGATTCGCAACAACTGACTTTCATAAAATCAAGAAATCCAGGCGTTGTCGAGTTAAGCAAAATGTGTCCAACTTACTATTCGCACTGAATTCTGAGCCACAAATAACGCACTTGGGAATTCTTTTCCAGGCCGACGGGAAGTCACAATCGAATAGTCTCTGACCACCGAACGGTCTTTGGATCATTTTGTGTAAATTAAATAATAATCACAGAGATAATTCAACTTCTCTTGCGATAAACACAAAGCCTGAGCGCTAAGGTTATGTTTACAGCCTAACACTACTGACCAGCATTGCCATACTGCGAACTGCAGTACCGATAGTAAACAAACCGTTGAATATTTCGCTAGCACTGCCATGTTGTGAATTGCAATATTGATGACGAATTTTTCGCTTTTTGTTAGCGATTGGATGTTTGGCTCCTCTTTAATAAATATTTTAAATAAGTGTAAAGTAATCATTCATAGAAATCAGCACGATAATGCTTAAAGAATTACTGAAATGTTCTCTTTTGAATTATACGCCCAATTATATGCAATCCTCAGAAAGTAGATATAACTTCTGCTCTTTTACGTTATGCTGAATTTTAAAAAGTGGGCAGTAATGTGACCACTTTAGTTGAAATAAATTTGCTGGGACTTAGAATGTGGCAACATGGGAATTTTAAGAAAAGAAGACTGGAATAAAAGGCGAGGTTGTTTTTGAAAGAAAGTGCTCTTTATATATTCCATCACCCGTTTGTTAGTTAGTTGTTTGCCGTTCATCTTCACCATAAAAATATTTCCGTTCAATCAAGGGAATAGTACACCGTTAAATTTAAAAGAAAGAAGGGAATGCGTTTAGCTAAACATGGAATCGTGAAGGTCGTCCACTCGTTGTCGTCTCCGTGACTCGTCGGCTTTAAATTTCCTTATTTCTTCATACTGCGGGTCGTCTGTCTCCAGCTCGTTACGGCACATGGGACACGAGTTGCTCTGCAGATAAATTTAAAACAAAATTTAAGTTATATTCGGTCGTAGTCGCACAGAGGAGCGGTCCTACCTTTTTCAACCAGAGCAAAATGCACTCTTCGTGGAATTTGTGTTTGCATGGGAGGATTTTGTAGACCTCGTTTTCCTCGCAAGCCTTCTTGCAAATGGGGCACACGACCTCTCCGCTTTCTGCCTCGTCCTTGGTAACCACGTGTTCGCTGAGCCTTTTGATTGCCTGCTTTGAGGCAGGTGGAACCTCGATCTCCATGTCGATGCCGTGCAGAATGGCCAAGACACGGAGCCTCTTCATGTGATCCTCGAACACCGCCTCTCCCGGCCCTTCGGCGCCAGTTGGCTCGCATCCCAGCTCATCAAAGTAGTCCGACATTTTCAAAGTTGTGGCACACCTTGTACGCAAAAGTAATTAAATATAAAAGGCAGAATACCAATAGAACTTTTTAGTAATAATTATTGACTCTATATCACGCAAAAAACGGAAAAAGGGAACGTGTGCATATATTTAACTTTTTTAAAATTTTAATTTGCTGAAAAATATATTCCTAAAGGTGTCCATTCGAAATAATTAAGGTCTAATATAAAAGCCACAAATTTTAAAACTATTCGTCTTGATTACCCTCCTTTGCTTCCTCATACTCAATAAAATAATTTTTACATCCCCTTTTTCTTATGTAGTAAAACACACGGAATATTTATCAGATTGAAAAGTTTTCATTAAAAAAAATCATCTGGTCTATTAAAATTATACGGATTTTAATTTCAAATAATTGTAGTTTCGTTATTATGAAAGTCGTTAAATATTTGGAATAAAAGTCTGAAAGATCAATTTCAACAAAATTCTGACAAAAACTCAAAGAATAAACTTACTGTTAAGAAAGCCGGAATTTTATAGAATAATTACACGAACAATATTTTTAATAAAAACTTAGAAAGAGCGTATCCCTCCAGCTCACTCTAAATCAAGAGAAACAAAGAAATTTTGACAACTTTTTAAACCTTATAATTGAGCATACTAATACAACAAAAAATGTAAAGCCTACATAATAAGAAATTAAAAAGAAATAAAACTTAAGAAACAAAACTTGTCTACCATGCCAAGGCTTGTAGGTACGATTTCCGCCTTGGCCCCCTCTTCGCTTAATATTAGTAACAAGAAACTACCTAAATAACGGTTTTTGATTGAATGGTTGAGGTTATTTTTGTAGAGCTTGTAGGTGTATTTAGATTTCGATTGCACTCAATCACGCGGCTCTATTGGTGTTTACAAAAATCTTTGGTGTAATTGAAATTTGGGTGCATAAATCACTTAGACTCAATCAGAACGAATTCACGTCGGTCGCCAGCAGAGCGGTCACGATTTTTCATAAATACACCAATTAAGTGGCACCTCTTACGTCCACATGCTGTTTATTTATTTCTTCAATTTGTGCAGGCAGATGACTCTTTTGTGGAATGCAAGTCACAGTTCGATTTATTGATCTTTATTGATTCGGAACACAGCAGTCCCTTGCCGATGACTCCGTGCCGCTCCAGCACGCGGCCAATGGCCGCAATATGTCTTTTCTGGAGAAGTCGTTGGGAGTAAATCACGGCAAAGACACCACCACCACTAGTGCGCGCCTCTTAATTAACTCGTATGCCTGCATGTGATTTCTCGAATCAGCATTTTCTTGGTCTTTTCTTGGAGCCGCTCGTTTGCCTTGATCGTAGCAACAGACCAAAGGTGTCTAAAGGCTTTCGCAAAAAATAAAAATTCTGCAATTCCCTGAATGCTTTCTGTTTGTTTATCTCGGCGGGAAGCGGGGCTGATTATTTATTAACGCAATCGCTATTTGTTTTGATATCGCTTATAAAAATTTATGTAATCGACGGATTAAGTCAATGATACCGGCGATCGATGATACTGCCGACGGACGGCCAACGGATTCCATTTTTTTCGTTCTTGGGAATTTTTAAGAGCATGGAAACGAAAAAAGCGTAGAATCTCCATTCGTGCAAATATTTAAAAAATTTCGATATTTCTACACACGAGAAAAATTGATTAGTTTTTAAATTCCTGCCGTTTCTCTTTCGTGCAGTCTGCATACGTTCAAGCATTTTTTGGTGATAATTACATTGCGAAAATAGCCACAGAGACCAGTCTATAAGGAGATATTTGTATTCACTAAAAATAAACAAACTGAAAATCGAATAAATCTGCTGACCAGACGATTACAGATAATTCCAAGGACAAATGAATTAGTTCTATTTTTAAATAATACAACGCAGGCATTATCGAAGCTTATTGATGGCAATCTTAGCACTTGATAAGGAACTTCCTAAACAACTCAAGCTCGAAATCCAGAATATCTTCTACTAAATGTCCTTATGTATTATGATCACAATTCCCTGCTCTACTTTTCATTGTGTTCTACACTATTTACTTTCACACCAGCTTTCTCTAAACTCATTATCTAGATTTAAATTACCTTTTGTATTTATATTCAGATTACTCCTACACTGCGATGTATTCTCGAAACAAGGAAATAAGTTTTGAATTTTCTAGGTTCTTTTGCAATTAATGTAAAGAGTAAAATAAAATAGAACTTTTGTGGCAAAAATTAAGAATATTTTTTTTAAAAACTTCTGTGAATTTAGTACACTTTTTTACTTCAGTGGTGGGTTTCAATGGAAAGGAGGGAAACCGCTTGTTTCAATCACCTTGCATGATTTTTTATCTAAATGTCGCTTTTGAAAAAATGCTGTCCATTGCCCTATTTCCAAATGGTCCATACGATGCCGATTTGATCAAGTCAAACATTTGCATACAATTTTAATATTAAACTAGAAGCTATTTTCATTTAATTGTTCTGCAATTTTTAAAACAAAAGGAAAAAATGAATAGAACAGTTTTTGTGGAAAAAGAATCAACGACTTAAAGAATATTTCTGGGAATGTCTTAAAAACTAACATATCAAATGTGCCGAAAAAGGGAAAAACGCTTCCTTTTTTATCCACATTTCTCACAACGGACTGCAGTTGCAAATACTATACCTGGTTTAGAAAAATTCCCCCATCGTATAATTCCTCAATGTGATGTGTTACATTTGCTCAATAAACGTAAAAAAACAGACGAGCTTTGCTTACCTTGAAAAAATATGGCGCACTGCCTACGTGTGATTGAAATGAGAATAGTGGAAGGACAAATTAAGTTGGACAGAAAAAGGAGAATAAAGACCAACTTTCCTGTAGTGCTCGACATCTTTATTTTAGAGCTAAATGAATCGCTCGACAACAACTTGGTTTATTTATCAACACTGTCTGATTTTTCTCATCTCTTTACTAACATTTAGCAATGCAAAGCAATGCACTTGTGAATGCTCGGCACCCGGCGATCCAAATCCGGCTGCATAAGCTTCATTTTCAGTTTGTTCTCATCGACTTCGTTTTGGTTAAATGCGCAAGCACGGTAGTAGTAATACAACTAGTAAAAGAACAATTTTTATCAAAAATTCTCAATAGTCGATAGTCTTCATCGTAAAGCTAGTATAATAAGTCCGACAGAACAGAAACAGGTGTAAATTGAGGCATTGAAAACACAGAGTAAGATACACTTCTCGTTTACTAGAAGAAAAATACTATCACAAATTTAGCAATATGCCCTTATCGGTTTTTTCTTATATAACTCTCTTTTTTAATAAATCGTAATCTCCTGCTTGCTACAAGCAAATATATGTATATTTTTTTACGTATATATATCTACAGGGGTGAATAAAAACACTACGGTTGAGAAGGCTGCTTGATTATTGGGTTCTCTCTAAAAATGTACAGTCCGATACACATAAACTAGAACAACAGTCTTCCCGCGCGGAGAAGCATCAAGAGATGATATGTTTTTAAAAGCAAAAAAGAAAAAAAAAACAACTATGAATTATTTAATAAAATTAAATATATAACAAAGAAAATAATATTAAAAAAATAACGGTACTGCGGGAGTGTGAACGTGTGTGAATGGATTGGGAGGTGGATTAGTCGGTGATCGATATCTGCGCATATCCAACCAGGGACTTTTCATCGGCCACTTCGCCGGGCCTACAGCCGGAGTTGAGCTGGAACGTAACGGTCTTTATATTGCTTCTATTGTCGATCAATTTCTGTAGATTGGTCGTCATAATTATAGTATCGAGCGGATCGACCAGTCCGGCCTCTACCAGTTCGCAGGCGATCCCCTCTGCGGAGTCCTTGCCGACGGCAAACTCGAAACGGATGTCGTGAAGTTCCCGCCTCGCGTTCCGCATTCGTAAGACTAGATTCACAGGGGGGCACTCTTCGGCCGAGTTGGAAGCGTCCGCGACTCCGGCGGCGGCAGATTGCTCAGTCGGGCATGTCATTGTTCGTTCTGAAACCTCAGAGTGCTCCTCACGATCGCTGTCGGAGGAGTCAGCCTTTTCCAGTCTGTTCATAGGTCGATCTTCGGATTCTGAATCGGAAGATCGTTTGCTATTGTCTTCCTCTTCGCTAGACCACACCCATTCACCAGTTACAGTCCTATGAAGGCGCCCCGAGGCGCCTGGTTGTCGCTTGGCCGCTTTGTGAACCCTCGTCTCCATCGAAGGACCACTAGCGAGAAGGGTTTGCGTGAGGTACTTTCGGTCCTTAGCCTTCTTGAAGAAGGGGTGCTTAAGCAGTTCACTGGCTGTGGGTCGCTTCGATGGCTCTTTCTGCAGACACTCGACTATCATTTTCCTAAATGTTTTACCATAGGCTTTGTATTGGTCCTTTTCGTCTGCCCCTGTGTCCAGGGTGGGCGGCTCATTCTGCAGAGTGAGCATGAGAACCTTCATTGGTGGGTATTTGTGATAGGGAGCAGTACCGGTGGCCATTTCAATCGCTGTAATCCCGAATGACCAAATATCAGCCTTAAAATCATACCCGTGATCCTGTTCCATAACCTCGGGAGCCATCCAACAGGGCGTTCCCACGAACGTGTGTCGAACCTTTTGCCGCGAGAGATCTCTCCCGGTCGCTAACCATGCACTGACCCCAAAATCGGCGATCTGAACCGTTCCATCATCACCTAGAAGAATATTCCCGGCCTTAATGTCCCTGTGAATCTGCCCGTTGCTGTGGAAGTACTCGAGCCCCTTGAGCACTTCCTTGAGAACCGTCGCTATCGTCGGCTCATCGAAGACCCCGTGCTTACAGTTCGTTGTCCGCATTTTGTGCTTGATTATATCGAGGAGACTGCCTCCCTCGAGAAGTCGCAGCACTAGCCAGAGCTCTTCGCGGACGACGAAGGAGGTGTGGTAGGTGACGACGTTCTCGTGGTTGCAGCTCGACATCGCCTGGATCTCCTTGAGGAGCTCATCCATCGACGTGTTCCATTTCTCCAGGTTGATGCGCTTTATAGCACACTTTTCGTTCCTTGGGATGCAGAGGGCCGCATGGACGACGGCCGTCGCTCCGACACCAATTACGTCTCGTAAGTCGTAGTCATCTTTACTGTTCGGCCAAGGTACCTTCTCTAAGGGTGCTGTCGTGGAGGGTGCATTGTTGTTTGTCGCCATGACTACTGCTGCCTTGTCTTGGATCCGTAATGGACTGGCGAAGGAGGTGGCGGTGATGGTCGTCGTGATCTGGCTAGTGGGTTTTCGTGGTGGGCTTCTGAAATAATTTAGGACAAAAATATCCACTTATGGCATGCTCTTCATTTTCTTTTTTTCTTTTATTTAGATTAAAAACATTTCTTTCGTTTGCGAAACGGGCTGAGGTGTGTGTGGCTCACAAAAATTAACAGAGCGGAACTAGGACAAACGACGACCGAATGGATTTGCCCAAGGCTTGATGTTACCATGAAAATGAAATTCAGAATTTTTGGACGAGCAGAAAATTCTCATCACGGAAAAAGTCACTTATAAAATTTTCTGTGATTCCTGTTTATGGTCTACGCACACCCTAGACACAATGCGACCCGGGCTTTTGGTATTTTATTTAATCCCTTGGAAAATGCCTTGGCTATGCCGAGTTCCTTATAAATCCGTATATAATCTTGTTCAGTGTAAGTATAAAAATTTAATTAAAGAGTTCTCGCGTTTGGCTTCACTACTTCAATTTATACCAAAGTGGGTGATAGAAAATCGATTTTACTTACAGTGGGTTGCCAAATAGTAGAATTCGTTAATTAAGCGAAATTATGGGACTTTATACATGAGCTGTTTTTTGAAGCTATGTTTTTCTAATCCAAGTCTGGTATAAGTCGCTTTCGCTTGAACCCAATTATATCAACAAACGCTTTGCGAAAATTTGAAGACGTCTAAGCATAAAAATTCCCAAAAAAAATTATGATGGCGTTTTTTTGGAATTTTAACCTTTTAAACCAAAGCTGATTTAGTTTGATACTATACAAATTAAAACCAATTTGGATTTTTTAAGTTTTCTTCAATTTGGAGGTTTCCAAGAAGCACGGAGCTTTCAAGAAATACGTAAATATATTTTAATTACATGATCAACCAAATAAAAAGAGTACAGTAAAACAGTAGTTTTCATTTTTACTTTTTTAAATATCTCCTAACGAAGCCAAAAATGTTGCTAGAATGGAAAGAAGGTAATGCATACAAACGTGTAAAAGAATATTGGGATGTTACACTCGAGCCTAAACGGATTACTGAATTTTGATACCTGAAGCAAGTTTAGTTCATTTTGATCTTTCAATTGTAAAAATCTAAAAGACTTAAACGGTTGGTCCAGGTCGAAATCTTGTTTGTGTGAATAAATACTGTGTGCCGAATTTTGAGAATGGTTATGGTGATTGAAAAGTAATTAATTCAGTGTTTTGTTTTTTGGCGTCAGGGAAATGTTATTTCTCTTAAATATGTTTTCCAAAAGTCTACAAAAAAGCACAAAACTATTATAAAAGCGGGGCAATGAACAAAAAAACAAAATAAATAAACTGAATGATAAAAACAGTATAATTTTTTAAATATTTTTCACACCGTTCGTTTTAAAAAGAATTATGCTTCACAGAATATCATTTAAGAGTTTACGAAAATTTTTTGGTTGTACTACTTTAATTTGTTCTTGTAATACATGAGAGTTTTAATTTTCACTAATTTTGAAAAAAGTAAATAAATGAACGTTGTTACTACACTGACTGTATAATCTCACTAGACCTCTCCGTAATCTCCTGCAATGACGAAATAGTACGTCAATGGTAAACAACTTTAACGTCAGCGCCTGCAAATGTGCTGGGAGGCATTCAAATTGCAAAACGTAAATATAACATTAAAAAGCTTTCTAAAACAGAACCAGCTAAATGGGATAATTCAAACTAAATGCAAATAATAACGTTTTAGAATAATAAATATCCGCGCACTTTCTAAGATTGATTTCTCGGTTTAGTCGTCTTCTGAATTTTCTAAACTAGCCGAGTTATGAAATTTACAAAATTTAGAAAACAATGACCTAAAATGTATCAACTCTAACATTATCATGAATATCCTCAACTAGTTTCAAACCCCAAAATCCTACTACTGGACTGGGGACTGCGGAAGCATTTTGAAGAGGCGCCACTTACAATTAATAAGCTAGTTCATTAGTTCTGGTCTTGGGTTCTATTGAATGTCAACTGCTTGTTCATACTGAACAGTAGTCATAAATCTCGGTCACGTCGTTTTTACATAACATGCGCAATTTTTCCACCAACGAAGAAAAGACAGAAAAATGTTTTTCAGATTCTGAAGAGCAGTGAACATAAGTAGCCAAGTTAGCAAAGCAAAATCCATCAATGGCGATTTGTTTCCCGACAGAGGAAATGGTAATTGATCATTGAATCGACCGCAACTATTTTATCATTTTCACGCTCGTTGCATAAACTGCCAGGAGTAGAAATATTCAATGGAATGGAATTTATATCAGTTGAATTCGCGGTTTAGCGACAAAAGAATAAAAACGAAACAATGCCAGCGCATTTGGGAAGACTCTCTTCTTGGCGATAATTTCTAGTTCGCCTAGTCCAAGTTGTTTACAGTCGTCGCCCATGTTTTTGCAGTTTATTCTAATTTTTTTTTAGTTTAGTCTTATTTTAATTGCAAATTTCGCTGATTAAGTACACACGCGTTGAGCTGGGTGTAAGGCTCTTTCTAATTTGCATTCAAAGGGAGGATCGTCGTTATCATGCCAGCTGCATTAATATATTCGTCTCAGCCTACCAAGGCGATAAGACTTTTCCTTGGATGTACCAGAACCCTATTGGCCTCAGCAATCTTCAACCATTGATCGCCGATTGCAGAGAAAACAAAAAAACCTCCGCGATCTTATCGTAGCAATGGCGCCAGCGGAGGTTTAACAGTTGTCCGCGGCAAAAATGCAAATTTACCAACTCAGGTAATCATAGGGAATAATAATTAAAGTGTCTCCTGGCACTCGATAAGTAACGCAATTTTCGCGGCCGCACTATGAGGTTTTATTCTGGCGTCACCGCAGGCCTCAGTCAGCATGCGATAATGTACACAGTCCCAGTCATGTGGTGGAGCTGGGAAATCTACGACAAAAGCTGATAATAAATTGATAACACACCTTTTCATTCTCTGTTAATGGAGGGCAATTAAGTTAAGTAAATTAAGCTACAATTTATTCAATGTAGGAATTTCCCGGCGGATATGGAAAGTGAAAGTGCGTGATAACAAAATGAAAGCAGTCAACTTGTGCTTCGGTAAGTTTATCAAAAGATGATGATTATGCTACAATCACTTTCAGACTTTAAATTAACCATAATTAAGAATCTAAGTCATATGAGCTTTTGCGAAATTAGCATTCAAATAAAACAGAATTGAAAATTTATCTAAGGGAATCTACTGACAAGCATCGAAAACTCAAAAATAATTAAATAATATAAGCAAGTGCAAAAATCAAGGAAAAACAAATTGACTTTCATTACCTGCAAACTCTGTAAGAATAGTAGCATTTGTTGTTATAAGATTCTGCAAATATATAATTCATTAACCGACATCAAGAGCTTCTACAGAAAGGACTAAGCAACATGCCATTGTTTTCCAGTCATTAGAATGAGCATTTAGTAGCTAATTATCGTTAGAATAATTGTTAGAAACAAACGATTTATGTGTTTACAATTTTTAATAGGTTATTACAAGTGGCACAGGTTTCGAAAAAGGCTCACAAACATAAAGATACGATTTAAAAAGGTAAAAAGAGATAATAATAATTGGAAGTAGGTGATTATATCAACATTTTTATTAACTCATTATTAAACATTTTTACAGATTGTATAGCTCCTATGATAATTATTGTAGGGTATCACGAGTTTTTTATCCTCAGTTCTCTAATTTAAATTACTTTACTGTCACCGTGCTCAGACCAATTGTAGAAATGAAACGTGTTTAATTTTGCCATGCAATTTTACGCATATAACTTTTAGATATTTTGATGTTACAACAAGTAAGCATCGAATTGAATAGTGAGCAACTAATTAGGTGGCAATAAAATAAATACTAATTATTAATTAATTAAATACACATTAAAAATAGAACGTATCTTCCTTTTGTAAAAACAGTTTCTATATAATCAATAATACCACGCCATCGTTTTTAATCCGTCTGTGAGTGGGTTAGTAATTTTAAAATGAATTACAAACTTTACTTTTGAATTTTGTCAAGCTTTGGATTTAATATTTTTTTGTATTCGTAATAGGAAAAAGTATTAGCAAACAAAAATTTCGTAAAAAGCGTAAGCCCTTGAGAATTAGAGTATTCTTTAAACAAAGGTTTTAAGTTTAGCTACCCCAAAATCATAAATGCGTTTTGTAAAACTTTCTACATAATTAAAAACGCCAGATTCAATATCTCAAATTGCAACATCCGATGGTTCGCAAGGTGTATAAATTGAATGGAGGCAGATACCCCAGGATACTTCAGTTGATGAACACGCACATCGAAGGTGCAGCAGAACCTAGCAACTTCAAACAACTACCCAAAAAGACTCAGACGCAATTCATGGGTTATTTCCCATTAGCGCGGTCGTGGCGTAGGTCCTTACCCACTTCGTGGGTGTATTTAGCGTTGCGTGTTTAAAAGCCCTGGGCCATTGAACCATTGGTGCCCTGCAACGAAGTTCAAATGTTGGCACGTTAGGTAACTGAGGTCTTCACCTCCAGCCCTTCAACCTTAAGGTGTCTAAATCGATACGAATTAAAATGTCACCCAACCCGACAGGTTTTCTTATTGAAGCGCGCAGAAGAAGGTGCGCTATTTTTAGGAGGGATTTCATAAAGTATTTTGGTTGCAAGAAAAAAAGTCACTATTTACTAAATCAATCACCATTTAAGGCTCAAGAAAAACAAACTCGTTAAAAACTTTGTCTCCTTCCTCTAAACACGTTCAACTTGACCCGCTAAATGGGGAAAAGATTTCTCTTTCAGGTAAAAATTAATGGGAATCAAACATGTAGTTCTTTTTTTATATAAGACACACGAAATTGCACAGTGGAGAGCGATCATAAACAGGTTTCATAGATCTTGTGCACGATGATCGCGATTCCATTCACTTCATTCATCTTCTGCAGAAAGGAGATCAGCTTTCAAATACCGAACGTTTTTTCTATTGCACAGAAGCAGAAGCTAAAGTTAGTTTGGTTAGCTAGGCTAGAATTACGACAACGAATATCGCCTTGAAAACATTTTCTGATTAAAAAATCAAAAATAGTCACATTTTTAAGTAAAAAGGCAACATTCTCCCGAGGTGACATACAAAAATTGTCGTTTAGTCCACAACAGGCGGTCTTCAAACGATCGGGCAAAATGCCGGCCTTTTGTTTTTAGTGTATTTTTCTCTTCTTATTTTTCACAACAAGGAAAAACAAATAAGCTTATTTTGAATAAACACATTTAGACAACAATCGACACACAAAAGGCGCAATTAGGTTAAATTTTAAACATTATGAGCACTGTCTCGGAAGGTGGTAGAACAACGCCCTCCATTACTCAATATCTAGTATCGATTTCAGTAGGATCGTTGCACTTTTGCATGCTGCATTAACTGCTGGAATTGTGTCACGAGTTCTTAAAATAATAACTTTCCTCATTCGAAAGTAGTTCAGCACTTGAGTGCACCGGTCCCAAAGCCAGAGGAGGACCCCGAATCGAATCGATACCATCGAGTGGACACTTTACAATTGCGAGCCACACGGAGCACTTGCAAATTGCGAACAGAAGCCTAACTTACAAAAGTGGGCAACTCGACAATGGGAAGGCCTATCGATCCTTTAGCACGTAGGCCACTAATTTATTTGGTAAACTCGAGGTGTTCAAGAAGATGTTCTGGTCACCGGTGACTGCACTTATTGTTTGCTAGTCGCAGCTCCGTCGACTGAATTCCGATTCCAATTGTTACCGATTGGAGGTGAGAAAAGTAAGAAAACACTATTCACGTGCGTTTGAACTACTTGCGAACGGCTTCAATTCGTCGTGTGACGTCGGACCAGTTGAGTCCAGCACATGGACTTGGACTCATGGAGGCAAGAGCTTTACTGGCTAGGATGGACGACAGACATCGGCGGCGGCAGCAGCTTTCGTAATCACGAGCCAGCAGCAGCTCTGGGCCGCGCTCGTCGCACTTTCCATTCGTCAAAAATATCTTCGAATAAACGCAAATATTTGCGGTGATAATTAAAACGCCATCACCTAGAGAACGCCGAGCCCCCTCCGACCCAGGTATTGTTTATCGCGGTATTGAGTCGCTCACACACAGTTAAAAATCTTCAATGCAGGTTCATTCAAAAATTCTTATTTAATAGAATACGATAAAAACTTGATTGTTATTGTCTTAATCTAATCTGCGGTCTTCATTTCTTTTGTTGGATTTCTTCATTAATAAAATTATCGTCTCGACCAGTCTTTGAACCAGGGTCCTTTGCTTGTCGGGCAAAAGCCTCCAACTTTAGACTGTACAGTTTATGAAGATTGGCTTCAGAACCATAAAATATATCAACAGTTTGAAGCTAGCATAAATATGACACGTTTTGTACAAATAATTGAATAAAAAACATACATTTAACGAAACGTTACGTCTGTTTTATATTTATATAAAACTGATTATTTTTTATATGAAACGCCTTCTGATTTCTCTGCTCTGGCTACTGAACGCGACGATAATCTCGCTTTTTATACTTTAAGGAAGCTCTCTTATTATTAAATAATTATATATAAGTGTATATAATTTTGACTCGACTGAAATTTGAACCTGGCATTCTGAGATAAGAGTCGAATTTTTTTGACGAAGCTACGAATTCGATTCTTACAAAAATGATAAAATTGTTAAAATGGAATATGCACTTTACAACGTTTCATATTTAATATAATCTAATTAAATTTAAAATATATTTAGGACTTTTATCACGTTTTAGAAGAATATTATTAGTTCAGTCAATCGTATCCCTGTTATTTTAATTGTACCATTAACAAAATAAATGAATAAGTATGAGGATTTTTGTGAAATAAACACAGGTTTAAAAACTATTTGTTACTTATTTGAAATCTTCGACTTTTGTGCACTGTAGAAACTAGAATAAATCTGTAAAACCATCCTTTGCCAGCCTCCTTTCCTTGCTCAAGTTATGAGGAATATTATGCCAGACATGCAAGCCCTAACATGCATTTTTCTAGTTCTAGAATGTATTTCACTCATTTTCAAGCTCAGCGCAAAATATAATTGGTCTTTCTTTTTGTATTATAGAATCAATGACAATCTTATTGTTTTCTTAAAACGTACGGACGTAAAATTGTTGGCTTAGAAGTAGAATAAGTTTCTATAATTTTGTTTAAATCAATTCGTTGGTTAAAGCGGTTATAGCTTTCTCTAAATCTTCCTGATTCGATTTATCATATTTTCTTTTACCACTTGACATCTAAAACAAGAAAAACAGGTGAGTGAACTGAAATCATTTACTCCAGTTCGCTAAATTGTAATGCCAGTGGTACAGCTTAGTCAACTTGATCATTTTTTGGAAAATCAAAATAAACAAAATTAAGCTCAAAATTTAGGTATATTGCACTTGTTGAGGGGCATAATTCATTTGATTATAACTCACCGTTATAATGAGCTAGGCGTTAACTCCAAAATTTAGATTAGAACACCAAAAGTTGGAGGTGTAGAATAAAAATATGGTTTAGTAGGAAATTTTAAGGTGATACGATTTCGTAGCCCGTATTATATAGTCGATTCTCTCCTATATCAGAAGTTTAAACCGTGTAATTCTTGCATCAGCCACACGTGGACGTCACCCTGTCCTCGATGTCAATACCTCAAACAAACCTCACCTGCTCGCGACTGATGATTTACGATCTCAAATATGTTGGACTAATTTTGTTTGCGTTCGGCGTCCTGGTGATTGGTTTATGACCAAGTCAGACGCGACAAGTGAAATTAATTAATACTAGACACGAACCTAAACTCGTATCAGATCTTGAATCTCAGTCTTAATCCGACTGCCAAGAGCGGTCACTTCTGTGATCTGGATGCACTCGGCCCCGAACACTTAAGTAGAAATTGGGCATCAAATCGATTCTCGGCGGACCGTACGATCGTGTCCGTGTCGATTTGATTTATTTCAAAATGCAAATTTATCCCAGTTCCATGTGTCGATCGAATCGATCCTCAGCATAAAAATACGACGAATAATTTCGTGCCGCGAAGGACGGTCATTTGAAAATTGCGCATTTTCATATTCAGTCGCGACAATCAGCTAGCAAAATTTACTTTGTAAAGTTTTGGAGATTTTAGGGGCGTCGCTTGCGACTTGCGATTGTGATCTTCACCGAAAAAGAACGCGTTTGCACAAATATTGATCTTACAAAAATTTCACAAGTTGGCAATTTTTAGAAAGAATCTAAAATTGCGCAATTCCCCCTATTTGCTTGTTTCGAAGTGCTAAATTATGGCCGAGAGCTCAGAGTAGTTAATAGTATAAACCGTCGTTGAGAAAGGTCGGGAAATAAATCGGTTCCGAAGCTCGCTAAATGGACTATAAAAGCCAGCCTCGGCGATATTTACTCGGCTTTAAGTGTAATGTTAAAAAAACGTAAATGCCATGAGCAGTCCTCTTGAACGCTCAGTTGTCATGGAAGAAGTTTATTGCTGGAATTCTAGAATTTATCGATTCGGTGTTAATGACTTAATCAGCGGAAAATATTCTATACGTTTTTTTTGTTAACATGTTAGGAAAAGTACCAAAAGTAATACAAAGACGATAGCGGCTGTTACAGATGGGCGCTCTTGAGAACTTTCGATATTACGTTGCACAAAAAGTTTGACGACGGGGGTTTCAGGTTGTAAACGTTTCCTCTGATGAATTTTATTACCTACTGACAATAAGTTATAAATCAAAAGTAGTCCAAAGAGCTCAGAGGGTTTTTGTCATAGAAACAGAAGTTGTTATGGGGAGCCAGGCACTTATGGAGGTTAAAAGTTACTACGAGTACTTTGACAAATAAAAAACGCTTATATAATTTTGTTAACTATTTGACTTACTACAAAGGCATCTTCATTGAACTTGGGGCAGAATATTTTTTACCTAACACATTTTAAACAAGATTATAATAAAGTATAGAAATATTTACTAAACTTAAAAAATAATGTGAAAAAGGGCACTGACATTTATTTAGATTTCTAAATTTTAATATTCCGCCTTTGGAAAATGATTTAATGACATACGCCGTTTTTCCCTAAATAAAATTAACGATTTACAATTTCTAAATAAATTATTGAGTGTAGCATATATAAACTACTTTTCAATTCAAATACGTTACCGAATTACCCCGATTGCCTTGAGTCAATTATAATGTAAATTAATAACGACAACACAATACCATCACTTCTCGTTATTTAGAAGCAAAAAGTATAAACAAATTAAAATTTTATTTCCTGCCCGGCGCCAATATCAGCGTTTTTTTCACTGAATCGTGCTACAGTAATTACTTCTAGTGCCTTCGCGTTGTTAGAATTAACAAAAAAGAGATATCATTCGGAAGACCTCTTGCAGACGAAGTTCTACCGATGAAAATTTGCAAAAAATATTTTCGGATCAAAAAGGCAATGCGATTTTCCCTCGCTAACTCATCTATCGGTTTTCGATTTTAATTGATTGAAAATTACTGTGGCCACGTATTGCCGCTCCATTGGATTACATAAGATCGTTGATTGGTGCACCGCAGACTTGTTAATTACCACTGTTCAATTCGTGCCATCTAACTACATGATAAAAACACATCACCCCTTTGCACGTGCCACTGTTCCTCTGTCACGAAGTTTTACGTTCCACAACAAAAAGTCTGATTTATGCAAAATTGTCGGGGTAAATTTTGTAATGAAAACGTTTAACAGAAACGTAGAAGACTAATACGTAACAATGAGATAGATGGTGATACATCAGCCTTGCAGCAGACAAACAATGTAGAGATATTCCACATCAGAGGTATAAATAAGCAAACAAAATTTTTAAATTGTTAGAAACACTCACCCGCTTAATTAGTTCGCAAATGGGGATGTAAATTTTATGCTCCAGTGCTGCAAGTTCATTCATTTAAACGAGCGTTTCGTTAACTTGTTGCTATTCCATGGCTTACAAGAGCACTAAAACTTAGAGCCGTTTGTGCACTATAGCGCGTGCCTGTTAGGGTTTAGATTTTCGTGTGCCATGTACGGGATTTCAAAACTAGTTACACTAGCGAGCACGTAAAGCAAAACAGCTATAAACAACTTTTTTATTTGGGCTTTTTTTATGAAGTTGCACTTTTAGAAAATGATCCAAACAAGTAATATACTGGAAATTCCAAGGAAGTGTGATCATTTAAGAACTACACTCCAATTACCTATATGGCCGGTACATCCCGTAAAGAAATTTTGTTAAAAGAAGATCGAGTTGGACTCGCGCCTTGAGGATTCTTTGTAGAAAATTTTTAAACATAAGGTTTCGCTAGAGATTTAACAGTAAAGTAGGGTGGGCGGGCGTTAATATATACTCACATAATTTATATATACATAAAACAGTTTAAAAAGACCTATGAGCGGGGATTTATGTACGTGAAAATTCATTTTTAAAATTCTTGTTGTTTTTTGTATTCCCATGTCTATTTAATATGTTTCCCGAAATACTTGCAATTGATAACATTATCAATTTTATATATATATATATATATATGTATGTGTGTATTAAAAAATAAGTTATGGATTTTATGTATGATAAAAAGGTTGGTTTAAATCGCAAAATAAGATGTCTTAGCCATATCCAAGGGTGGAAAATATATCAATTGGAATCCAGATTGGGATTAAAGATCAAAGTACTTTAAAACAAAACACAGTTCGATAAGAGTACACTTCGCCGTAATCTGCTATAAAAATGTTTAAATCCTCAAAGATTGCGCTTGTCGTCAGATAATTATTTTTATAATTGCGTGAATCACACAAAATTAAAATTTGTTTAATAATTACATACTCGTGTGGTTTTTCGAATAAAATTTCCATGGTGGTTATTGACCCACTCCATCCTTAAAGAGGCGGACACAGAATTATATTTCAATAATGAGCTGGAAAATTTTAGTATGACGCATTTTTGCGAATTTCGACTAATGAAATATGAACACGCAGTTGCAATCTACTTACACTAATAAAAATAATTAAAATTTAGAGAAAGTCACTGCGCTCCAATTTCGGTGAGTAATGTTGTTTTCGATCGACTTCACTAGGTCAGGGAGGTTCTTTGCGATTTGACGCCCATATAGAGCTAATCCGACCGATGTCGAAAGTTGTGATTTGAGACACATGCAGGTATTATTACTCATTCACGACTCGATTTCGTAAATAAAGCAATATTGTAAATAAAGCAATAAGAAGGCAATTAAGTGAATTGATTCATTTCGCCATTGGCATGTTCTGATTGAACTTGTCGATACGAAAGCTTTCCGTTTAAAAATAAATTTCTCAGAGGGACATTTGAAACGCAAAAATATTTTGATATATTACCTTGTTTATTTATAGCTCAATTTCAAAATATTCATCGTCATTAGCGAACAATAAAAATACCGCGAATTTGACGAGAGAGTTGAACACGACGGTTCAAGTCGAAAAATGTGGTGTAGATTGCAATGGCAAGGCAGCATCCACAAATTTTAATTTGTTAAGTAGGGTACGACGGTTGGTAAAAAGAGTGAAACTTTTAATTTACGTGCAAATAAGTATTCTTGTGAAATTCAATTAAGTAAATGCAACCAATCCATTACCATAGCGGCACGCCAGCCACTCTGGACGACGCCCGTTCAAGAAATGGGAACGCGCTAAGGACATCCAAGTCTAACTACAAAAGCCTCTTCAAAGTCTAGGTCATGAAATAATTGAGGAGCACTTCACCTACCAATGTCGTCTCACCACTGTCCCATCGTCTTCATCGACGTCTTCGCCATCGTCTTCAACGATGTTGAACTGAATGAAGAGATGCAAATGAGGGACTGAATCACCAAATGCGGCGCACTTGCACGGCAAATTAATTAACTTCTCCACACCTCTTGATAAGAATCAGTTTTGGACCCCTTTTTGAATAAGTTTTTTTCTCAAGATCCATTCAATTCATCTAGCCGAACTGGTGCAGTCAATGACTCCAAATGAAAATGGGCAGCTGGAGCGATGGTGGCAAACGAACTGCTGTATACAACACACGTTGCGGTACGGACGCGAATCTTGCGACATTCTTGACGTGCGCTCCACGGACTTACCGCTGCATATCAAATTTCTTCTAGGTGGAAACGATAAGACGGGGACCTATACGCGTGAGCTTTATTCTTTGTTCTGTTTCAGCTTTCAATTGCTCCGTACGTGGAGTGAACAGAGGAAGAAAAATGATGTAGGTCGCCGTTGCCGTCGCCGTCGCCTCCGTACTTTTGCTCCTCAGAGTCAGAGTCTTCTAAAGAGGACTGACTTCGTCAGCTGAGTGGCCAAGGTGTAGACGATATGCTCCACTTTTAATTGGACGCAACAAGTGATGTAATCGGAGGCGGCCGACGACGGTACTGCAATGATCTTTCGGTGGTGTGTACGGAAGGCGACTTCGACCATTATTGAAAGCATTGAGTAATTTCAAGACATGCGACTTATTTTTTTTGCTTATTCTCTTTTCTTATAATGTCAATTTGGACCGGGGTGTAGCTGTCTAGAATTTTTCTTAATCTTAATTATAATCACGCGCCGTTTGCTCTTTTCTTGGCTCTGATCTTGATGAAACGATATCTACGTCTACTCGGGCGTGCACCATAAAAATGCTTTCAGATAAAAATGTCTCCATTCACAAATGCGAAATTAGTCTGAGATGGCTTCGGGCGCCATTGATTTGTCTCATTTATTTTAGTTGATACGCTGTTCAAGGCATTTCAATTAATGCAAAGTGCAAAGGCTTCCTGTTTTCTTTCTTTTCGCCTATCAAATTAAAACTTTTACTTGCCACAGTGTTGCGCACTCTGCCTTTCGTAAGTATGGTACATTGTCTTTAAAAATAAGGACAATACCAATCCATAGTGAATCTTGAATAATGTTAACAAAATATATGCTTGCTCCATACGCGCGTTATTTAAACAGAGAAGCTGTGGAGATTTCACGGAAAACAATAGGACCTTAAATTAACTTGTAAAAGAGCCAAGCAAAGCAATCATAAAGGTTTGTCAAAATGATTTAAAAGAAGGAGAGTGTAACTCGTGCGTCTAAAATTCCGTACAACTTAAACATTAATATACATCGGATGCCTGAAAGTTTTAGCCTTTAGAGTCCAAAAAACTTTGACTATCTCCTCGTTTCCTTACGGTCTCAAATCAAAATTTAATTTTCAATTCTGAGAAATACTTCTTTCATGTGATAAGGTTTCTAAGTTATTTTTGTTATTTGATCTATTCTCAAATCAACTTAAGATTCCGACGTGTCATTCTAAGAATAATTTCGTCGTCGATACAAGTACGTTGTAAGTTGGTCGCATTTTTTGAAAAACCTTAAAGCATCTACGGTTATCGCATAAACCACTGTTATCAGAATCTATAACTTTTTTACGCAGTCACTTGAAGTACATTCTTTTTCGTTAAAATCTAGAAGCCAGAAAATTCATTCAGTCGATTTTATTATTTTTTCCTGAAAATATGAATTTTTGGGAATTACTTATTAAAATTTGACGACAAGATTTTCAGCAGCTCCAGGATTTTCTACAGGGGAGTCGTGTGAGAGTTCGAGGTGACAATCTCAACTGCGAACGGAAGCAATAGACGAAAGATAAGGGTACTTAAAAGCCATAGTAGAATACGATGCATCTAGAATGCAGAAAACCTCACGCAAATAAAGTGTGAATTTATGTTTTAAATTCGTTTTAATGTGTCCATACAAAAAGAAAAAAAACTACTCATATTTTAAGAATTTAAAAGAAAATTTACGCTGATGTTTCTATTTGGCAACTTGAGACAAATAAATTTATGATAGATAAATGTCGATTTATTAAATTTAATTAATTTAAAATCAAATAAAACTAATACTTAAATTCATTCTTATTTTTAGCTGTTACGTATGGATCCTTCGGCACACGAGTACAACTCGTACTTACCTGTGTTTCTTTGAAAGGCAATAATTCAAATTAAAATAATGATTACATAAAATAAAAGTTCGAAGTCATAAATAAATTGGGAAGCAGTTTCTAAGAAATCATTAGTACGAATTCTAGGAATCGAGCATGATTAAATTCTATTCGCCATGACCGATATTTGAGGTAATACATTCTATAACTTAAATACAAGCTTTGGGAAAGCTACAAAAAAAAATGTTGTCACCCCGATAAATTCAGGTTTCCCACTAGATACCCTAGTCATTGTGGGTTACTAGGGGCTCGCAGACTGTTATGGTTCAAAAAACCTGTGAAAACGAGAAACAAGTCAGGAAAGTGAAAGAGCTGGGTCACTGTTCTTAAGATAGAGGGATTTAGCAAACTGGTACTGTACAGCCTTTCCTTGGATGACTGTAAATCATACGTTGCTAGTTAGCTTGCGAAATACGTCCTTCAAGCGTCAACTTTAAAAGCGAGATATGGCTAGGGATTCTCCTGACCTCGTACAGAATTTCCAAACGCTGTAACACGGCAATAACGTTATAGAGAGTAGAGAGCTTCTAGAAACTTGTAGCTATCAATGAAAACACGCAGAGCGCCGTAAGACTCACCTTCGGACTTGAACTAGTCATGCTAATTTCAGGCGAACACCACGTCGTCGCGATTACAGTGAAAACACATCGGGAACAGCAGCAAAGTGCTGGGATTGCCTTGATAAATGCCCCCCACAAAAAACGGAGGCCAAAAGTTCCGGATACTGCGGACCAGCACGTTTGGTGCATTCGCGTCGCGGCTGCCAAGTGGCCCCAAGTGGGACTGTTCAGGCTGAGACCGGGCACCAGCGCTTTATACTTTTAATCTCTGGCAGGTTTTTAATGTCACCGCCGAGGTCAATGACGGCGCGGCGGGCCTAGAGAAAACATAAAACACTAACAGTTTGCAAGGGAAGCGCCGGAACCGCTGCTGAGTAAATGTGCAGGTCACTGTAGGCATGCGAACGGGAGGCGCCCCACTCCGACTTGACAGCCAAAGGAGCCGGAGTCCGGCACTTGGGAAGAGGGTTGATTGCCCCAAATCCAGCGCGATTTCCCTTCGAATGACCTGGATTTCGAACACCGCCTACGAGCCCCGAAACATGCCGCCCGCGGCCTATTGGCAGTTGCAGTGCCGTGCCAATTTTTGTGAGCCACCACCGAGAGATGTTTCCGCGAGCGCCACCGTCCCAAAAAGTCGTGCATCCGGGAGTCAATGACACAAGAAACCAGTCCCGGTTGCACCGGGTCGTTCCGATAAGAATTCCTCCAGGAAGTCGCCGGGACAGTGGGGTCGATACACGGCCCCGACTCTGTCCGGCGGCGATTGGAGTTCGCTCGAGCCGATGGATAACCTCAAATTACATAACTTTTTGGGACAGTTTCGCTAATTTGGCCGTATTTACCGCGGCTCCGATGAAAAAATTGACATATTCCGCCAGCCGTACTCACCTCTGACGGATCTCCGGGGCAGAAAATATCCTCAAGCTGCGGCGGCTGACGGTCGGTCTACTCTCCTCCTCTGGTTCTGCTCCTACTTCAACACGACACACGACTTTGCGATTCAATTCGGAACACTAAAAAGGCGACAGCACAACTTTCTCGAAGGCGGTTGTTTTCTTGCTCGGTCGCGGGGGTTTTCCTTCGATTTTAGAGTTTTCTCTAAAGCCCGTAAGGCCGTTCACCACGAAAATAAAAATCACTCGCCACGGGAAATTTTCGTGGGGCTAACCTCCACCTTCTTCTTGTTTGGACCGGTCTGAGCACTTGGCAATTGAAAAACAGTCAAAGTCGCCAGAGCTTTCACATCTTCATAAGACATTTCGTGTTCAGTACTGCCAGATAAACGAAAGACAAGTTTCGGAATGAAAGCATCAAATACCAGTTGACATTTCGGAAAAAACCAATTCTATAATAGGACGAATCTACGCAGGTAAGAGTGAGGACAGCGATGCAAGCGAGCAATATGGTTGTGTTTTTGTAACTTCTCAAACGCCTTTCAACTTTAAAAGCACCAAATTCGCAAATTGCTATACCCCTCTAACTTATCACAACTTAATTAAGTCAAGAAATTATTTGCCCACACTTTAAGGGTTCTTAAAAGCCATCGCCGGAATATGAGCTCCTATTGCAATGGAACTGGGATCAGGCAGTCACCACGTAAGACTTTGCAATTTTTAAATTTTATTGAATGCGGACAAAGTTAATATTCAAAATTTATATAAACACATCGAAATTTAAATTCTTCTCACAAAATTCCTTTTCTCTCATAGTGAACTTAAAAATAATATTCTATAAGTAATTTTTTATTATTTTATTCGGTTCCACCGAAATTCGTAGTAATAGTTTCAAAAAAGTTCTCTGTAAGACCGATTACTTTTTAAGCACCACCAGTCGTAAACTTATAATTTATCATGTTTTAGAATTAGCTAGTCCGCATTAGAAAGAAAACAAATTTATGTTTTTACATGTTTAAATATATAATTTTTTTAATTCTTCACACCTCGGCATTTCTACTAATTAAATTGTGTAATCTTATGCTAAACAAGAGTTTTTCAAACCGTTTTCCTTTTGTTATTAAAAACTAAGTTTGGAATTCTAGTTAAAAGAACATTTTTTACTTGACCTATCACAGACATCTTATTTATTCATGTTTCCACATTTTTAATTAAAAAACAATATTACTAGCAGCACTAACGTGTTTTGTGATGTGATGTGATGTGTTATCACATCTCCAAAGTGAAGATTTGGTGTACATCACGAAGGCCTTTTAGCAAAATTTCCTGTAACTTGAAAGTAATATACGTATATCGATTGTAGCGTGCGTATGTCATTACATGTGCAATTGTATTCAAATAAGTACAGTAGTTATTACAATACACGTAAAATGTAAAATATAAAAGGCAGGCCAGGTCGGTGGACACGATCTTAATTTGTCTATTTGAAGGCAAAATGTTTTATGAACGAGGCTTTTGCGGCTGTTTACCTCAAGAGAACAGAAATTTGCTGCTTCATATATTTCCTATACTTAATTTAAAAAAGTAAATAAATATTTAACTGCCTAAATACGTAAAATATATGAATAATAAAATTATCATACGCGGGTA
Organism: Proctacanthus coquilletti; assembly: GCA_001932985.1. Classification (NCBI taxonomy): domain Eukaryota; kingdom Metazoa; phylum Arthropoda; class Insecta; order Diptera; family Asilidae; genus Proctacanthus; species Proctacanthus coquilletti. The sequence goes on along the minus strand of MNCL01000190.1, from coordinate 67,290 downwards.
AAATACACGCGCTCGCCGGGTTAAGAAAATACGGAAAAATATGTTCTCTTATCGATTTATTAGCTTACCTGCGGCCGGCCGGTGTTGGGTGCTTTACCCACGCCTATTTTCGTTTCTAACATTAAAAACTTGTTTATGAATCTTTCATTACACTTCGCACGCAAACTATGCAATATTTTGATACTGCATACAATGGTTCTAGATCTTGTTATTTCTGCACAGAACCGCGAGAGAACATTTTACAGGGAAAACAAATTTTAGAAAACTAGAAACAAGTTCTGATATGTGCGTCGTATCGTAAATTAATAATTTTCTTTGCAAAGGAACAAACTCGCAGGACAATGTAATTTGAGCAGTTAAAATGCAGAAGCGAACTTTTTTCGCTCTAGTCTAATCTGCCATTTTTATGTTTACAAAGAAACTGAAAATGTTCGCCCGCAGGATTTCAGCAACTTTCCACAATTCGTTTAGTCCAAAGTTGGAAATGAAGTTTCCTGGCCGTGCCGTTTTTTGTGCGAATATCAATTCCGCGCGGACGTCATGAATAGAAATCGCTTTCGAAGTTTCCCTGTTAAGATGAGGGAATTGCACTTCTTAACTGCATCATTGTCCTAATCTAATTTTTATTCAACCACGAAGAGCGCGACCTCGCCTGAGACGGGACAAGTATCCTGATTCTAGGAGGAGTCCTCGGCGGGCGCTTCCGGAACTCCTTGTAAGTGTTCCCGTAAAAGAAGTAATTCCGAAAAATGAAATCCACCATACGGGAAGAAGGAGTTACATACGGGACGTCCGGCAAATGACGAACTTTAATTGGGAAAGCGCCCGGGATCGTCCCCGATTCGCCTCTGATGGGGCCTGGAACTTTTAAAACGAGCTGACTCCAAATCTCGCCCGCAAATGCAAAGCTATGCGAAAAATATTTGAACTTTTGGCCATATTTTCACGGATGACCAACCAAAAATCAAAATCTAACGAGCCCGCCATTATCCAGAAGTTGTTGGGATATGTCCGGTGCTGGCAGCAAATTTAATAACTTTTTAGTAAAAATCTTACATGCCGGCGCTGCTCCATGCGGTCCGTGCTCTCGGCGTGATTTACGTCTTTGTCATGTGAAAGTAAGCGAAAAATATCCTCCGGGATCCCCACATGGCATCCGTGCTTTCACAGCAAATTCGGGAGGAGGACAGTGATTAGACCCGGTCTTGGTATCGGTAAATTTTCTCTGCCTTTTCTGATTAGGGTAGAGTTTTAATTTGTAATCATCTAATTAAGTATTTCCTTTTATGAAATTCGATCTTATTCTGTCTTTAAAGTTGTCTTTAAATAACAGAGTTTCTCTAGACTATAATTTGGTACCTCTTAAAAGAAAAAAAGCCTAAATTCCATGGAAATCTGATTGCCAGATCTAAGAGAACACGTTAAAAATTGTTTACAAACAGCTCGTGATAGGAACAACCGTAAGTTTAACGATTGCAAGTGGTTGGTTTCCAATGACGTCAGTAGAGAAACCGCTCCCTCAAAATGTGCTTTCCGGTCTCGTTTTATCGAGGAGTTGTTACATAATTCGTTTAGTTTCCTCATCGGTGGCCCACTCATTTTTATTTCTCATGTTTTATTAAATCCCAATTAAGAAATTGTTTGCGTCCTTTTTTCAATATAATTTCAAGTTAGTTTCGTTCTAATAGCAGGTCTATTTGGAACGTTATTGTTCATTTTAACCAGTACTTGAATCTTGTCCTTGTTGAAATCTTAAAACCTTGTTTTACAATTTGAATTTATAACGAAAGTAGTTGATCATAGGAATTCTAAAAGCGTTATTAACTATTTGTTTTATTCTCCAAGAAGAAAATGGAAATTTTCAAAAGTTGGTACAGGACTGAAATAATAACATAAAATGGACCACAATTTATCTTTTTATTCTTATTATTATTATCGTTATTTTTGTGGTTTTCAATTAGAATCTATAGTTGTAAGTTAATGCATTATTTTCCTTGGTTGGAAATATGGAACCGCTGTAAAATTGCTGCAGTGTTTTTATTATCACTCTGAAAGGAAACTTTGTGGATTATGGCGCGTGGGAAAAACGAGAAAGGGGAAAAGCTTGGCAGTTACAGGCGAATTTTGGATGGAGTCAATCCACGCGTTGGCTGATTACACGCGTTACAAGGGCGTACAGGGACCGCGGGTGGGGAGGTTTACTGCGCCTGCCTGGGGTTTTCGGGTTGCCAGAGCCCCTCATTTCTACAGTAATTTTGATGAAAACTTTGTTCTAATAATAATGCTATAGGCGACAGATTTAGAAAAAAAAGAAAACATTACTTTTCTTAAATGATTTCTAAAACACGGAAGTGGGAAGCATTCTGTTAAATCTTGGCTACTCGCAACATTTGAAACTGTTAATACAATTTAAATGATTTCATTTCGACTTGAAAATGGGGTTTTTTGAAAATTTGGTCTTTTGAATATTGGTTAAAATTATTTTGGGATATTAAAGCATTTATTGGGATTCTATTAGTTTTGTTAGATGCAGATACAACTTATGGTGCTGCTGTTTTTATGAGTCGAAATTCAATTGTAGTGTCGAGGTTTTGGAAACGCCATTAGAATAAGCAGCTACGATCAGCGGTCGAACACCTCAAAGTTTCACGTAACCTAATTCTAGTGTTCTAAATTTGCCTATCGTAGAAATCGCATTTGCCCCCTAAACTGTTGATCCTCCATGACCCCCTGACTAGCTTTTCAATAAATCTACTGTTTACTTGGACCGGCGAGTTCGTGCCTTGAGACAACAATTTCAATTATACCAACAGCCTGGAAGGCAGGCTTTTCTTCAACGTTAAATAATAAAAAAATTACCACAAAAAATAGACCAATTAAATCTGTTGCCACAATACGTTTAAAGCGTCCCGACGAGCTCCACCTCGACGGAGTCACCTGCGTTCGCAAAGGACACGAAATCACGCGCACCGGAGCTCGTTATTCTTCGAAAGCGTGCCTTTTGTTTGATCTTCTTCTTCTAGCAAGTGTGTTCTATTTACATGGAAAAGTAGTTAAATTTTTTCTCGATTTCAGCTTTTTTCCTCGCTTTTCCATTTTCATTTTTGCCCGCCCAATGCCCGTGTTGTTGACTCGGATACTCCAGGTGCAGGTGAAAATTGAAGCGACCACGAGCGGGTCTCCTCAAGGTACTCAAGTGCTTCACCTGGATGATTGTTTTGTTTATCCCACAGAAGAATCTCGTGCATTTTATAAAATCGCGTCCCGGGTCTTAATTGCTGCTACATTTTTCCAGTCTGTGCGCGACAAATGCTCGACGTGATGATGCGCTTCTTCAAAATAATTGTAAAAGTTGCACCATTGTTTGTAATTAGTGGGTTAATATCTTCTGAGGTTTTTGCAAGGGTTTAATTTTGTTATAAGGTAAGAGGCTTCTTCTCCGTTTTTCCCAGGTGTCTTTCGTTAATTGGACGTGAACTGATGACGTGGTTGAAACAGTTCCGATACGATATTTCTTAATGCTTGGTCTTTGACGCGTTTCTGTTGAAATATTGCCGAATTAGGTAAAGAATTGTTACTTCAAAGTAGATACTATCTCGTGTTTAATTTACTACCATTAAAATTGTATTTTAAGGTGGAATGATCGGTTGCTACGAATTTATTAAATAGTTTTTTTAGTCAAAACTTGTGTTATACACTTTAAATTTTTTTAAAGACATTCTTGAATACAAAGAATTTGGATCGGGCAAATCTCAATACTTATATTTAAAACCTGTTGAATTAATTTAATGTGGAAAATGTATACTGCTTTAAAAAGTAAAATTTAGTGATCTCTTGGAGCTATTGGAGAATTACTTATTACTGGTAACCCCGGTGAAATGGAGAAGGTGGTCCAAAGCTACATAAAACACACTGTCCATTGCATTTGGAAGTTTGTCTCTCCAGGATTTTGGAGGGATTATGGTCGTCGAGAGGCGTTATGAATCAACTTTCCCTCATAGTCTGACTTATTACTTATACACTTATTGGCGTCATATGTTAATTTTGTTTGGTCCACATAAATGCGTTTTTCTACGTCAATCTATAGGTTGACCCCTCCCTAGCTTTGAAACCAATTTTGGAATTCAAGTTTAGAACTTTTGAACATTTGAAGACTGTTGCAATAATTTGTATGTTGACTATTCGATTTAAACATTTATAGGACCTTTCCTGAAGCTTAACGCAACATTGATAAGTTGCCTTTAAGGATAGGTGCCTTTTAGCAAGTAGACGATTCCTTTACGACTAAATTGAAAAAAGTAACATTAAATTTTATTTATTTCATTTTACACTTTGAAAGCAACAGATGCTCGTTAATTGTTTTTCTTAAATACAAATCTCTGCCCTTACCGTCCTAAGCAATATTTTTAAAAATATTCAAAATGTGGTACATTCCTTGTTTTACTTGTCGTTTTCTAGCCCTAGTGTATTTTTTGTAGCGCTAATGCATGATTATGGAAAGACATTAGACATTTTTTAAAATCCTAATTTTACAATTATATAAAAAAAAGTATTGGCAAGCATTTTGAACTAATTTTAATTCTGTTTCTATTCAAACTTACTTTTGTTTTACTTAAGCAACTGGGTATTTGGTTATCTAGCTTGTCGAATAGAATACTATTGTAGCATTGGAGTTGTTAACTACCATGCAAAAGTTATATTTTTTTTTTGTCTAACTAAGTTTTTAATATTTTCACGGGTATCCAACGTTGCTAGGTCATGACATACTCTTTTGGATTCCCTCGGATAATATGTGTGAATTAAGTACAAGAAAGGCTTTATTTATTTTCTTGCTAGAATTTGACCAAAAAGATTCTCTCCTAATCTTGCCTATTGATTTAGGGGCTCAAAAGTTCACTCTGTTCACACCATTAATCAGTTTTCCTACTTTATAAGTTTATGACTATGAGAATAGACTTTAAAATAAAAGACTATATGATTTTTGTACCTTTTCTTCAATTTAATGTTAATCAAGGAAAAAAAGATGTCAATAAAAACAAATTGAAAACTTATTATTTATTTAAATGAACCTAAGAAGGGCTCTCCGACGCATTTTCCTTCATTTCTAAGGTATCTTTTCCATTCAAAGAAGCACCAAAGGTTGCCTGTTTCGAAGTATGCATATCCAGTAGGATTAACATCAATAACAACTCCTTAGCAAGATGGAAAGCCCGCTGATAGCGCTGTGACGCTAATCAGAGTGAATGGGCACCTCCAGAGCACCTCAGAGCAAGTTGCATCCCGTGAAAGGAAAAAACATATGCGAGTCATTGTAATGAAGTCTTTTGATCCAGAGAACAAATAAGCCCATCGCTCGGCATAATCTTAGTCCATCCATGTGCATCCTCTTAAGGATTCAGGCATAATTGTAACTTGAGATGTTCTCCTTTCAGAAGCGCCTGCTGATGTTTATTCAAGTCTTTCATAATCTCCCATCGTTACCATTTCAGGGATATTCCTCGCCGGGATGAGCCAATGGCAGAGCCCCGGCTTATTTGACGATGAACTTTCAAAAGTCATCAGCGACTTTACACTTCCATATATGAACAAAAACGAAATTCAAAAATAAAGACAGAGATGAAGGAAAGCATAAAAAACTAATACCTTTGCACCCAAGGCACTCGAGCCTTCATTGGCGGTAATCCGTGAAGAGGACTAAAGGCGTAGAAGTGCTCCTTTGATGCGATGATGCATTTTTCATTTTACGAGTAGGCTATTTTTCAGTCCTCGCATTTTCCTGCAGGGAGCTTTTTAATTCTCCCCGGTTTCTGCATGTTTCACCTTGACACATCGTCGAGCATTAAAAAATAAGAAAATAAATAAAAAAATATACCATCAAGCCAAAGACAAAGTAAACACCAAGGCCTGCGCAATATTGTCGGCATTTTATTTTATGCTATTCGTTACCCAGGCAAAAGGCCTATTCGAGAGATGCACATTGCACATCTACGGCGTTTTTTCATTTTTACCATCTCTCGGGGGTGGGATGTTCTTAGGCACCGCCTTTCTCGTTCGCTTTACAGCCAACATGTCTTAGGGAAAAAGTTTTATCATTAGCGAGATGAATATGTAACGAGGACACAGTGGCTCTCATAACACTTTGCAACGAGGCAGAGTTAATGCTGATCCAGGGTTTTGGTTTATTCACAAGGGAAAGTGACATTTCGGACGGTAACTAAACTTGTTTGGACAATGTGATATATGTACATACGCATCGAGATACTGTGCCTTCAACGTCCATGTCCAAAATGAAATGCTTCTATTGGACACGCATTTCTACTGTTGTATACTATAAATTGCATTTAGTCCAAACGTTGTCCAGTTGTCTTCATATTAATAAAAAATCGCACTATATTTTTCTTTTGATTAGTTGGCCAAAAACTGTGAAATAACCTCTTTTCTGGTCTGCCGTCTTGGTAAAAAATTGAAATGTTTAGCTTGCTTTTAAAATGAATGAACTTTCATTTCCTTTTAATTACTTTCAATTACTTTTTTTCTACAATAATCAAAATGGCGTTTCGAGAGTACGTGCGTGTTAAAGAAACTCACTGATAGTATTACATAATTGTTCTGAAATGGGAAGGAATTCAATCCAATCAAAAAAAAAAAAAAGATAAATTTACATACTCATTTTATTGACATTTTATTATTACACTCAATCGACAAGCACTTGGACATTTTTTTCGGTTTTCAAAATGTTTTTTGTAAACATGGAGAGTTTTGTAATAACAGAAATAGCATAAAATATTTTTATTTACAAAACACCTCGAAGGAATGCGACTATTGTAGAAATTTGCTGTGTTTACTCATAATAGTAATCGTTTTCCGTGATTAGATAAATTGAAGGATAAACTGTAAGCTATATAAATTTATCGGACCCGCGGAAAATCAAGCAAGAGCGCGAGCATTTTCTTCGATTCAATAATATGAAATTCTGGAAATTATTTTTCACATTAACTCTTTTGATTCAATTAATATTGACGGGAACGGGGGAGAAAGTCATTGAAGTGAAAGGTGAGAAGTTTTATTTCGAAGCGAGGCTTACCGTTTTAATATTCCAGAAGTGGATATCAATTCAAAACTAATATGCTCTCTAAATCTTTGTGGTCCAGTCTGTACAGGCCTGGGATTCAAAATTGGACTTTGTTTGGGATTTATCCGTTGTAGGTGCACCAAGTGATTTGTATAATTTTTCATAGTCTGCTATTCTACTCTAAAAAGTCGTTAATAATGGCATAGTAAAATAAATGCATAATAAATTAACAATAACGTGACCATAGCATGCTGTTTGTAAATAAAACCTGTTATTGAAAAGATCTTTTAGTATTGTATGCATTTCCGAGTGTGTCATTGACATCAATTTAATTGACCCCTCCTCCTGCGCACCTTTGTGCCATGCTATCGAATGTATAAGAGTGCTTACCTGGCAACAGAAAACGGAAGTGGTTATCAAACATTTCAGTTGAATCGTAATATTGAAATCACCGTGCATGTAACGCAAAATAAATATTTGAACATGGCTACGACAACGTAGATTAAAGCTTCGACTGTGGAGTGAAAGTTACATTATTCGGGCAAAAGTGAGATTACTCGAAAATCACGTAGGCATTTTTGCAGAATTTCAAGTGCCCTATTGAGGCGATGTCAAATATTTGGAGTACTCCACATTTGCTTTTTATCAGTTTGAAGTTTTTTTAAGATATGTTTCAATAAAATAGACGATTTAAGATTTATATTCTAACAAAAAAATTCGGAGAACACTACAAAATGTGAATCTCCTGAATTTCTTTATAAATTTCTTAATCACTTGCCAGTCCGTGCCACACTGTTCGTGTTACGTGACTTGTAAATATTTAAAACTACAGCCTCCAGCCATTTTCAAAAAAATTTAGTTTCAACAGTTTTTCTGGGTACTTCTTAAGTGTCTGTAATTTACCGTCACTTGTGATTCTACAATAGTAGTTTTTATTCTAAAAGAGAATCCCTGAAATAAAATCAGTACATTCGGTTACGGGTAGAGCCATGCATAGGAATTCTATGTCTTTTTGACCGATTCACAGCAGTTTGATTCCGTCTAGTTTGCACTAGAAGTAAGGAAGTAGAGTTTATATAATGATTATGTTGTCGCCAAATACAACTCACGCAGCTGGGGATAGTAAGAGTGTTTAAACTAGTGGTAAAAAGTTAAACTTAGACTTGGTCGTGTGTTTTGAGACAGAAACAATGGAGCTTAGAGGATATTTACAGAAGAAGATGGGACAGCATACGTGAAACAGTAAACTATACTAGACTCATCATAGTAGCCAAGTCGTAAGTGTGTTAACGTGAAACATGTTTCGAAAACCTTCCGAACGACCTGTAGTTAATTAGTTTCTAACTGCGGCATGATTACAATGGGTCTTCCGAAAGTTCATCAAAAGCCAATTTTGATCCAATGTCCTTCTGCCTGTTCTGTAACCGGGCCCCCCTGCTACAGTCGAAATCTAGTTCGCATTTCAGTCTAGACAAAAATGTCACCTCGTCCGACTCTCCGTTACGTGGGCCCCATAAAACTGAAACTGAAACTGCACGGGAGCTGTTGATTTCCCACTTGGCAAAAGTTTCCCTACTACCACAAGTTACATCGGGACTCTTCGTCGTTGTAACACTCTCTCTCCGCCGGGACGTCGCTGTCGGGAGCCTTAAGCTCGTCGCCCGCCCTGCCGCGCCTCACCCGGCATGTGCTGCAGAACACTTACTTTATTGAATATGCTCGGAAAGCTTACAAGGCCCTAAGGGGCGCCCCCCTGCCCTGACATGTCGCCGTAAGTTGCACTAACGAAAGAATTTCGCAACCCCCACTCCCATCTTCCAGACATTTGTCGGGACGACCGGGTCTGGACAAACCGCATACCTTCCCCCGACCGCACCAGCGTCGTCGGCACCCGGCCGTTTACATAGAAGGCGTGTGTGGCCTTGACCTTGTTACTCGTAAGCTCAGTCCCATGAACGGCACGCACACTGAACCGCATAAACAACGGTACTGTCGAGCTTTCCAACTGTTGTAAGGTCCGCTACATCGTTGGCACTTCGCAAGGCCTGTGTTAGTTAATGCCGGCCAAATGTGTTCGTCGGCACGTGGCACCGAACACATCCCCGCCAGGGTTCGTCTGTGTTGCCCCGGGTTCTAAGGGTTCGGTTCGGGGTGCAATGAAATTACATCCGATGTTCCGCTGTTCGATATCCCTCCCCCCCGCGGCCTTCCCCGCCATCTATCGTCGATAATTTTTGAATTCGTTCCTGCCCAGCGCAGCCCGCCCCTCCCTTGGTGCATATACAGCGCCGCACGTGCACCAGGATGACATAAAAGTGCACTTCAGGGGGCAGGTGTGGAAAGGTGGAGCGAGAAGGGGATGGCAGTACCAAGTGTGGGGAGGGTGGGGACTGGCTGATTCACTTGGCCTACTTCGGATTGCGCCAGTGGTCGTGTTGGAGGATGTGCAGCGCGGTAGGCGTTGTAAGCCGGCGAGAGAGTGTAAATATTTGCTGTAAATACATTCGAGGCGTCGGATGCTGGTCTGGACTGGGCTAGTCCATTATGAGATTTGGACCACTGCCTTGTCCAATTAATGTCCCGAGACCGGACAGTGAACATTCGTTTTGCTACGCACTCGGGGGAGGCCATGGATGCACCCGGACTGCAAGCACTCTGGGCTCTCCGTGACTTCATCGGCATTTCAATCAGGAAGGTCTTAACTATTTTGTTTTAGATCGGGTGGGTTCGACTGGCGCTGGGAACTGCAAATGCTGAGTTTAATGAGATGGGGTTACTTGGCCTTGAAATCAACTCAGGCAGGAAAATCGAATGCCAACCGATGGGATCGTATTCCAATCAGTTTTACTGCACAGGAATCTATTGAATTAAGGTTCTACTTCTACCTATTTATAGAATTTGAGAGTACCCACAATAAAAATAGAAGTAGCATTCGCAACGATTAAAGAGTTGCTTTTAATTTCATGTGGGGTGAAATTCATTCCAACCCATTCTAACGAACTATCCCTAATTAAAGTTCTTCTGCTCTTAAAAAAAAGAAAAAAACCCTGTTACTTTTTGTTTGCATTGCTTAATAAATAAGTAAAATTTTACAAAGCCAAATAATTAGATAATTGAAGTATACGGGGTTTTCGTTACATGTTCAGGTGACACGTCGAGTGCTAAAGGTAGGGAGTAACTGAGGTACATATAGAACTATCAGGGATCATATAAAAGGGTAATAAGTTTATACAATACATTTTGGGTGTTTGAAGAAACAAATAAAAAAAGTGGATTTTGACTTGGATTGAATTGTCTTATATATTAACAATAATTTTCGTGTAGATGAGAATTAGAAAATTTAATTCGGCAGAAATGGACATTTTCAAATAAAACATTAGTTATCACGATCATGCAATTTACTTTATATTGTTTTTAATTTTGTGTTTATAAGTGAATGATATTTTAAATCTAGACATGATCTTTTTATGTAATGGACGGCCAAACAGCAATTTTATAGTATGCACATGAATTTCATTATTCCTATTTCTCTAAAATATTATTTTGGAAAAAATGTTAGGACTAATTTTATCAAAAATTTATCAGATCAAACAGAAAGACATAACGAGGCTGTTAATTTCCCACAGTGAAATGAAGGCAGGGTGTGAAGCAAAAAGCCGCGGCTTACAGCTAATTACCACTGCTCAAAATCGCGAACAAAATTCCCGGCAAATCCCTAACGCTTCAGTGTCCTTAATTCCAGCATAGAACAACTGATTCGATTTAGTGATTTGTCCCAGTAATTACTCAAATTCACATACAGGACGGGGTGGATGCCGCCGCTTTAAAATTTAATTAAATTACAAGAGCCGCGTTACATTATTAAGCAGCTAAAATGTTTATTAACGTGGTAACATTTTAATACCTGCCGCGCCGCTGAAGTGTTTGTGTCTATTTTGGGCTAGACAATGCGGTCGAACTGGTATAAATCTAATTCTGACCTGTTGTTACATTTTGGTCATGATTAAATTGACTGAGTCCCCTGTTTCACAGTTTGTTAAGCCAAAATGAGAGTGTTGCGGCAAATGTCGATTTTAGGCAGTGAAATTGAATTTACAATGTTTATTTTTCACTAGACCACTTTTCGAAATTGGACAAACCGTTTTGCCACGAAAAGAGATTTCATGGTAACCCATGTGCGGTACTCGTGGATTTTTCAATTTCAGGAGAGTTTACATTATTCCCACAAGAATTAGGATTTGTTTAGAACTATTTTGGATAGGTTACTGCAGCCTAGAAAATGTGATGAAATGAAATTTCGGATTTGTATTATACTTTTGCAAAAATGTTATAAATATACGCATAAATACACATGAGAACATACTGCGATGTATACTTTTGAAAATTTGTATAATACGCGAGAGGCTTCACAAAAAGGAATTCAGTACAAATTGGCAATGAATTCGTCATATAATAGAGTTTCATACTAAAATAAAAATTCCTTAGATTTTAACCTTTCTTAAAACTAGAAACCGTGTTCAATAATTCAATAAAATCGAGGAATTATATCCCATCTAAGTATAATTTACTAAAGACCGAAGATAAATGGTTCCCATCAAATACCAAGTGAGATAAATTTTTATTCATGAAATAATTAAAAAGAACCTTTTCATTGTTGATTTTTCTAGAAGGTTCCAAAGGTCAAGAAATTGTTTATTCACTTAAAATTGGTCAATAGAACTGCGTCTTAACCCTCTGAAATGACTCATGATGCCACCCTTATTTATAAAATGTTTAAAAGCACGTACTTGATTTTTTTAAGTTGTCCTGCAATTTTGGCTGACCACAAACAAATCACTGGTTTTCAAGTAGTCAAGTCAAACATACCCTTAGAAGTAACCCCTGATTACTTGCTACCCCAAATAGGACTGAAGAATCTTTACTAAGCTCTGAATTATACGATAAAAACCCTTAACACCCTTTTAGGAACTGACCACTACAAAAATTACTTGACCGGGACCATCGAGCTCACTAGGGGACTGGTATAGAGAAAATTTTATTGCATGCCAATTTAATCTCAAGTTTTTTTAATACTAATTCACATAAACTCAAGTTGTTAATTTCGGAAAGAATAGTATAAAAGTAAAAATTGATTAGAGATTGTATAAGAAAAAAATGGTGTTTAGAAAAGAATTCCTGATGTATAAAATACGAAGATTAAACAATTACCAGGCAATGTTTGACTCTCCTCTTTTCTCTCTTGTTTGGTAGGCTTTCAAAATGTGATTTGAATAAATGAAAGAATAGTAACAATTCCAGGACGATGTCTTTATAATTATTTTAGAAAATTCTCACGACTTTCCGCTAAATAAAATTAGACAAAGTAATAAACAATCTGATCCGTATTGTTTATTATTGTTTAGACATTTTGATAACGAAATCCTTGATCCAAACTGCACTGCTTTCTACTCTACACTCGTACTCTAAATCTCCTTGCTGCGACCATAGTGCACGATATCGACAATTTAGAAGGCAGTCATTGGGCCAGAATAATTCAACCAAAAACCAGACCAATGTCCAGCTTAGTTCGAATAGCTAAAAACCAAGTCATCATTATGCCCGAACTGCAGCGGTCCGCGACTAAGTTCTAATCAGATAATTCGCGGATTCTCAACGGTCAGTTCCATCAGATTGGAATGATTTCCGCGAAGTCGCGAGCCCCTGCGCGGGTGGAGCATTGTGATATAAATCGCCAGCTTTTCGCCTGATGAAGTTAAATTCATTGTCACAATTAATGCGCTCGCAATATGCAGAATAATTTGTTTTAAAAATTTTGGCCGCGTACACGGGGCGATTTTTTGCTCGTTGTTTGACTGGCGCTTCCACCTGATTTACATCCATAAAACGCTCGCATAAATGGCAAGTGTTAATCATTGCTGGGTGTTGCTTTAAATAAATTTCAACTGATTTTAGCCTTTTCTCTTTCCTTGTTTTTAATTTGATGAGTTAATGTTTTTCAGAACAATGATATTTCCGAGTTTGTGGTCAAATTTTTCAGTTTTTAAGAACGGAATCCGTACCCGTGCGTAGAACTGGTTTAAATGATGTTAAATGGCCACTGTGATTTTTAAATGAAATTCCAAGACCAGATATTTAAACAAAATTGATTCATTCAACTTTGAGAATCTAGTATTTAAATTGCGCTTGAAAATTATCGAACGTCTTCACTATTTATTTGTACGATTTATGTTAAACCATTTTATAAATCCGTATTGATAATTAATACCAAAGTTTTGTTCTTTTGTATGCGATTTCTCAGTCAAAGCTTGATATCATTGATTAGCTAACATGGTAGCTTTAGAATGAATGGATAAAAGGAAAGATTAGCATACTTCTTTCATTCTGATCAGGTTTTTGCATTTATTTCACTTGTTGTGTTTACGATTGTTTGTAGTTCTTTTTGAAAATAATTTATTAATCTGTAATGGTATTTTTATTCATCAAACTCTTTCAGTCATTATTTTGGGTTCTTTTGTACTTTTTAAAATATTAATATTCTTTTCCAATACAACTTTGAGGCATAGGTTGAAATATTACGAGCTTTTAATGAGAGAGTTTACTAAAAATATTTAATGATTTATTAATTTAAATTAGTTCTTCCCTTTTTTCTTTTTATTTTTGATAAAAGAACAAATAATATAATATTGCCATCGGCGGTATTGCTTCATTTTTATTTTTTATTTTAGCGGCACAAAAAATTCGAAAATAGTCACGGTCATGCAACGCCTCGCATGAATACGAAAAAATATAACGATATTTCTTAAGAAAAAAATAGTAAAAACTTTAATATACTAACTTTATATTTATTTTTGTCCACTAGTTGTACGGAATTTAAGATTGAGTTCAACGAACAAATTTGTTTGGGAAAATTTCATAAAACTTCATAAATATAAATTAGCACAACTACTGATTAAATAAAGCTAATAAATTATTTATTTAAATCTATTATAATTTTTGTTCAGAAAATTAAATACTGTTGTTATGGGCCTAGATATTTACAAGTGCACAAAAAAAAATTACACTTGGTTATAAAAAGTAAGCAATGGATAAGTTAATTGGCTTCATTTGTTATTTTTTATTATAACAGAATCCAAATTACCATTACCGTATTGGTCCATTTGCCCATAATTAGTCATGCAAAACATTTGGAGTTTGATTACTCTAAGTGCTCTTTTATCGACTTCCGGGTGCGTTTTTACTACGCATGAAGGCATTTAGGTGAAAATACAAACAATGTTATAATTAAATGTTGGGATGCGATCCGCCCTCCCCCACTTTATGGAAGTAAAAAATCGTTTGTGTGTTTTATTTTTGTAAAAATTACCTGCGTCCATTTTACACGAAATAAAATTGTTTTACATACACATGGTGTGTACAATTCCCGATTTATCGATTGCATGCCATTTTTATTTGCATTTGGATGTGTCATTACTTCCGAATGATTTAATTTATATCCCTTCGAGGAAGTTAAAAATGAGGGGCTCTTTTGCTCCTCAAAATCAACTGCATTGTTCCGCGGCATGCCATCCATATTCAATTTGTATTTATTGAATATTTATGAATTTTACTAGAGGCAAGTGTTACATGGATAATCAAACAGAAAATGTGTTAGCGAGCTTTTAATTCCTTTTTTCCGAGATACGACCTCAATTGGCTGGTAATTTTTATTTAATTGGTTTTTAGTTGTTTTTTGTTTTTTTATATGATCATTAAAGTTTAACACTTTTACCAACTAGGCTTTGTATAGCAAGAAAAGAAACTATCAAAACTTTGTGTTTTAATTTGAATTTAATCTGATTTTACAATTTCCATTAGGTTTACAACTTTCATTAGTTCGCACGCTGAAATTTGAATCAAGAATTCTTGTTTACGAGTATTTTTTATTAGTGTTCTTTTACATTTGCTTCATTTTCTGGCTGAGGGTTACGTTTTAGGTGTTTCAACTTTAACACCTTGCTCATTTTACATACTTTGGACAATAACGCATACACGTGTACTCTGGCCTCTTATGAGCTAATTTGAGCTAATAATTTTGAGCATCCATGTGTTATGAAGGGGAGTCCGTTGCAAAAATGTTCATCAACTGAGAACGCCCCAGCAGAGCAAACTTAACGTAAGGAAAATGAAAAAAGGGAAGTTTCATGGGGCGTTTTAATTTCTCCCAACATTTATAAAACATTTCAGCGCCTCTTTGTGTGAAATTTTTTTCTAAATTAACGAAAGATTTTAATCTTCGCTCCAGTACCTTTATCCTGAAGACATTTGTGATACGTTCCTGCTATTCCCCGAGATTTTATCCTAACGTCGTCACATGCATTTGCAGGTTTGATGCACAGAGAGGAGTCTGGTTGCATATTTGTTGTCCCTATTTTCCTTGCTCGCTTCTTTTTTGTATTAAGACGCCTGACATCGGGGAACATACATACGCTTGGCATGAAATGCAATCGAGAACGAGGGCAAAAAAACCCCCTAAAGCTAGAAAGAAATTTTGTGTCGTAAAAGCTACTTTGCACCAAGAACCCGTAAAATCCTTACCAGCAATAGACCGACCAGACTTTGAAGATTACATGCAAGCTCCGATACCTGCTTAGAATTAAGGCTTCCACCTTCAAACGAAAAGAATTAAAATTGGCTTCTATGGCCTTCCATGCTATACCCTTGTGGGAGGAATTTATTCTTAACGAATTCCTCAGGCGTTTTTAAAATGGCGTGTACACCTAAAATTGGGACACCACGTATGCTCCCGCATTTCTATTCCTATAGCTGCTATATACGCCTAGGCAATCAGCAACTTAAACAATTTTGTGACTTATTCAATATTAAAAAAACACAACATATAAAAAATACTATTAATTCTAATGTAAGAAGATTTTTGAAATGTAATGTTGTTAAATATCCGGCAATTTTAAATTTACTTTAAGCCAAGCTAAATTATCTTGTTTGCCTGAACTTCGTGTTAGTGGTATTTAAGTATATAAAAAGTATAAATTTTTGCCTGAATATG
Source organism: Proctacanthus coquilletti (assembly GCA_001932985.1). Lineage (NCBI taxonomy): Eukaryota > Metazoa > Arthropoda > Insecta > Diptera > Asilidae > Proctacanthus > Proctacanthus coquilletti. The sequence goes on along the minus strand of MNCL01000190.1, from coordinate 51,175 downwards.
AAAGGAAAATTCTATAAAGTAGCTTTTTACTGCGACCCTGTGTGTCATACGTGCATATGTGTACATCACCTTAAAAGTAATTCAACGAAAATAGTTCTTAAAGCCAAATCCAGCTTCTTACAAAAATTCTTTGAATTCCGAAAAAGGTACGATAAAGTAAAAGTATTTTTACACTGCCTGCCAAAGTGGATAAAATGCTGTTCACTTTCAGATGCGAAGGAATTTTAACTGAAAAGTTCTGTAGAACTTTCACGTTTTTACGTATGTCTTCGGTAGTTGTCAGGTGAACTCCTGTTTGCCACTCAAAACGAGATTTCCGTATCATAAGTCCATGATGAACTTTCTTTTAAAAGTTAAGTCAAGTACTTGCATCGAACTGTGAGAACGTTCGAGGGTCTGCACAACATACGACATGTGGAGCTGGAGTGCAGGCGCTGGCGAAAAGAAGGTACGACGAAGTTAATTAACTCACTTCCAGGAACAAATATTTTAGTTTAATAAAAGCAAGTTGACCTGTCGTCTAAACAATGTGTCCAATGTGAGCGTACATGCCTTAGGATTAAAATAATATTCGCAATCAAAATGGCAATCCTATTCGAATTGGTAGCCAAAAAATTGAGAATATAGCTCGCAATATTTAGTCTAAAGTTCCAATTATCTAATTATATAAATTTTTACCGACTACTAATCTGAGGTAATCAACAATGCTGTCACAAAATTATGAAATCGCCCATCAATATCTGGAGATTACGTCGTTCTCATCACATTTAACACGAATCACGTATCCACCAAGGAGCTGTTATCTCTTAACACCTTCTCATTTGTTACCGAAAGGTATTAAAATATAACTTATGGCCTACATGTTAGTAAACATCAGATGGTACATTACTCGCCTCATTTCTATCGATATAATCTTCGATAGATTCCGTAATAATCTCCTGGCGAATCATTATAATTAATTGAAGGACGAACTTGAATGGGAGGAGTCTTTTAATGTTGCCATTATACTGCATAAAAGCCTATAAGGGAAGTATAAAAATTTGCTGCTAAACTTGTAAGAGGGAGGATAATTAAATTTTCATATTTATTTTCATAAATAAACTTTTATTAATTATTTCTCCTTTGTCTATCTTACAGATGAGTATGCAGTTTTATGGCTTAAATAGAACGTTGCTACCACGTAACTTAGTATTAAATTTGTTTTTAATAAAATAAAAACAAAATATAGTGATAAGAAATGTTCAAACAGTACATTAAATAACAAAACTGTTGAATATAGAAAAAATATAACATTATTCCATTGTCTAAGTAAGAATTAAACTCAAACTTTCGTGGTATTAAAATGACGGAGGTCTAATTGCCCCCGGGAACGGCCTATTAAGAAAAGTGCCAAATTGCATAAATAGTAAATGAATCACTTCGGATTCCAACTTGATAAATTGCACCATTATGTTTTTTGTTCGGCCGTGGTCTCTTACTGGCCTGCGTTAAATATTAAAAAGTCGATTTGCAGCGCACTCCCGCGCCACTTTGAGTGGCAGTCCCCCTCGGTGTTTTGCCCGTTTCTGCACAATGCAAAACCTCCAGGTCTCTGTCGGCAATATTTCAGTCATTTTTGGGGGAAATTAATTTTCTCGTTTTCATATAATATAAAGTGGCGGCGTTCCCTGCTAGTGCAGCTAGCAGCGCACCCCATTGGACTGGGTTTCGTCCGATAGCAGGTAAGAAATAACTGGGTAACTTCTTCCTCAGGTAAGTTATCTGCATAGCAGATGGGAGGAAGATGAATTAAAGCAAGAAAATTGAATGTAAAAAGTAAGATGTTCACTATTCTGTCTGTTCGCCTAAGGATAACCATTATCCTCTGCGAAAATGAAACTCTTGCGCTCTTCGGGGAAACAAAAGTCCATGTCAGCGAGTTCAAAGGTTCGTTCGTCAGGTAGAAAATTAAGTGCAAGGTGGGCGCAAATGCAGTTTGACTGCACCTACTTACATCCTGGCGCTAGTCCGCGTAAAACTCAATTTATTCTCCAATTTGTGCACGTAATTGTGCTCATTATGGTTATTATAAATGCAACTAGTTTGAAAAAGTGTTAATTTTGATAGTTAGCAAGTAGAGAATCAGTATGCAAAGGTCCAAGGGGTCTAATACAGTTTAAAAATTTTAAACTTCTGCATATTGATATAGTACTTGCTAACGAAAAAGTCAATAATCAAATCTATTTGTGTTTTAACATTATTATGGAAATTTAAATCGTATTGAAAAAAATTAAAAAGTGTCGCTCTACTTTTATATGCGTTAAAATGTGTTAAGCACTTGAAATCTTTGCTTGACATCGTTTGTTAACTTACCTAATTGAATGGCCAGAAAAATGTGTTTTGATTTATTTTGTTCCTCTGTTCCGTATTTCTTTAATTTAATTCTTACCATAATTTTTTAGATTATTAATGCGATTAAGAAAGCCCATTACTAACTTGTTTATTCTTGGGTTTGTAAATTGTACGGGACGCACAATGGGCAAGTAACACTCGTTTAACTGGTTTTATTTTGATTATTTATTATAATTGCGTAAAAAATCTTAATAGACAAAATCGTTTCTAATTTATTTAATTTCTAAAGAAAATATAAAGTAGTTGCTCTGCTGGAACTTGTGCAAGGTGAAAAGTGTACATAAAACACTTCGTCTTTCCCCTGAGTTGACTTTTTCCTTATTTTTAAATTAAAACATTATGCGTCGAGTTTTTAGATCGTGTAAATAGATACTTCACTAATTGTATCATAGAAATAATGAAATTTTGCGGGAATTATTTACGACGCCATGTTTGCACCACAAGACCGATGCGATTCATTGTATCACAAAAATTGTGCGCATTTCCCCCGGAATGGAGTTGGTGATGATGGTGGCGGAAAACTGAAAGCATTTTAACCACTTGACTGCACCAAAAAACATCCGAAGACAAGTCATCATGTTTTGCTTAATATAAGTTAGCTGTAAGGCATGCAAGTTGCATCCGCTGAATATTCTGGGCCTTGATTCTTTTTAATTTGTTTGTTAAAAATTTTCGTCGAAAGGAAACGGGGATATATGCACTTAATGAAAGTCTACATGGCTTGCAAATTGCTGCAGAAGCCAAAAATATGAGTTTTTTCCTAGAAAATGCATTTGCAATCAAAAACAAAACAAGGCGCAGGGCGTGGCGAGGCGGTATAGCGCGAAAACAAGAAAAAAGTCGTAGACATCGTAGTCGAGAAATGAGGATTTACCAGACTACGTATGATCAGTGGCGTTAGAATCAGCGTCAAAAAAAAAATCACAGCAACTTCGGGAAAATTCGTGGAGAAATTTAATGGTGCTACGCAAGGAGGCGACGGGCTAAGTCCCGAAAAAAGGACAACAAATGAGAAAAACAAGAAACCTACCCTGAGGAATGGGGACCGCAGCATTCGTTATTAATCCCGGAATGAAAAAAGGGCTGAACAGGAATTTTTTGCGTAATAAACAATTTTGGAAGATGCACATTTTTGGCAAAAGTCTACCGCATTCGTTTGCACCATACGACTAAGTGTCTATAGGGTGACACTAAGAGGAAACTGAAAAAGTAAGAAGCTTATGTAATCGTCCACTTCAAATGTAATTTGCAATCTGGACATTGAATTCTTAACTACTTCTAACAAAAATCTGCGAAATAAACAATTTTAAATGTAAAACTATCTTCCTTTATGTTAGTGATGCAACGTTTACTTAGATTAAAATATTTTTCGTTAAAATCTAATGCATTCTTTTTTAAAATACAGGGTGAGCTTGAATCTTAAGAAATCACTTAATTTATTAATGACTTTATGAAATTCAGTAACATTTATTTAACTATAGATAGAACTTCCGCTTCAAGACGTACAGGGTGACATTACTCACGACCACGTAATTGTTCTAATCATCATATGAAACATTGAATCTTTAGCATCGGAATTTAATCAAGCTCACCTGAAAGTGTCGTATGATTAAATCAGAATCTTTCCATTGCTTGGAATGATATCACAGAATAGGTTTCGTCTCCTAGTTTCACCGTATAGGGTGTCTAACTCGAAATTGAAGTACGCGGGGGATGCATTTTGCTGTGACCAAAATCATCACAGGTTGGGAGTTTTCGTGTTCTGAGAGACACCGACTTCATTTGCTCGAATCTAAATTAAGAACTTATCACCCAGGAAGCGTACCTGGACGAAAAGAACTAAATAAAGGAACAATAGTTCCACTTCATACATTTACGAAGGTGTTGCTTCACACCAATACTTTCACATTTAGATGCTAGAGTGCTCTCCGTCCGAAGGTGAAGAAAGTTTAATAAACATTGGATAACCTCGCTGCAGAAGAATTCCCTAAATGAGAACATTTGGGACTGAAGTCTTCAGATTTTCTCTTTTCGGCATTTGAATTTTCCTTTTTCTTACCACCCTGTGTTCTTGTAGTAGACACAGATACTGCGTCCACCTTTTTGGGTCACTACTATACACTTGGTTGTGAAATTTCTATTCGCATTAATACTGTGAGTTTATTATTTGGCCTTGACTTTTGGCACATTTTAGAATTGTTTAACTTATAAAAATGATAAAGCGAAAAGCTGCACACTTTACAACACCATAAAAAATTTGAGTGTATTCTTTAAGCGAGAATTTGTAACAAAATAACATTAACAATGAACAAAAGTAAAAAATTTATGAACTTTATATTTCAGAAAGTTTTTCGCATATTTTGTTAATAGTACACATCTACAACTTTAACGATATTTACCTGAATTCATTAGAAATATTCAAATTAAAATATAGCCTTCAGTTTATATTACTAGTGAATACAAAATGAAACTCTGTTGTCAGATAGTAGCAACTTTTAAACGAATGTATTAGCAAAATAATTGAGTGTTAAAACACAATGTGAATGCGCTTAAATAACTAATATGGAATTCCAAAGCAGTTTACATGATTCTTAAACATATTAACGAATTTCTTTATTTATTATTACAACCCCAAATAGATTACTCTAAATTAGTGTGAAAAATTGAAGAAGACCAGTTAATTTAAACTCAATGGGAGTTTCAAAGTGAATGCATCATTCAAGAGAAAGGGCCTCAAAGTGCATGTCAGATTCAGAGCCGCAAGGAAACGCCGTCCGGTGTTGCTGAAGTGCACCAGTGCAATTTACAAGGGAAATGTAAACAAACCCAGGACCCGCATAACAAGCAAATATGGCCAAGTGCTTGTTGAAGGTTCCCAAAGGATTCAAAATGTTGCAAAGAAGGCGTTACAGCCGTGATTAGCTTAATCCCTTTCAGGCTGCCACTAAGGATCGTTTACATGCCATATTAACTTCCTACAAAAGATTAAAATCTCCGGCTCCGAAGAGACCAGAAGCACGAGTTCTGGCGCAATGGCCATGCCGTCGAAGTGGGGATCAAAGCGTCATGGTTGCATTCTGTGTAAGAAAATGAAGAAAAATGCGATTACTTGCCTCTGCATGAAAGGACTTAAGCCTCTCATGAACCATTTTAAGTTTGACCGGGAGCTCCCGGACCGAGGAGCCGGCGACTCGGGAGTTAGAGGACCATGTTCTTCTGCTAGGACTCGGTAGTGCGACATGAAAGGCGCTGGGATTCCGAAGATGTGGCCATAGGCGCATAGGACGTTTTCTCGGCACAATTAAAATTGAAAGTTTTTACTTTTAATAAATCATCAAAAGAATCGCATTGGGAGCCCTTGAGGCGTGAAAGGCTATCTTGGGCAGCGGCTGGTGGCTGGCGGCTGCTTTGATACCTTCCCTTAACTTCTTCGAAACCTCTTGAGAGTGCCGCATGCTTGCTTATAAACCGCGATTAACCTATCCCTCTCCTCCGACATATTGCCGACTAAAGAGACGACATATTGTCAGCCCGAGCGATTTCTGCTGAGGCCGTGGAGGCTCTTCCGATGGATATAATGAATCCATCGGAACATATGCAACGACTGGCTAATTTTACCTAAAAAGTGATTTGACGACAAAAAGAAAATCGCAAACAGAAATCATCGTTGGTCCCGCGAATGAATCAAAGAGGGATGCTGGGATGGGGCAGAAGAATATGTTTGAACTATGGAGGCGCAGGCCTCTCACAGGTTGGTAGGAAGGAATCCTTCGGGATAACAACCACCGACGACGTCTATTCCCTGAGTGTGCACATGTTGTTTGTCATTAAAGCCCCATTCAGGCAGTCTTGTGTAAATATTTGGTCCGGTGTAATGGGAAAGTTTTTTGCATCTCATTTTTCCTTTCTTTCATTTTTTTTTCCTTATTTTTCCCGTTTTTTTTAAACTTTCGTTATCCTAGCGCTTTTATATCTCGACACGATGATGACAAGTAGAGTCCTTGCTGACATCGGAAGGTTCCTTTCTGTTTTCTTCGTCAAATATTCATTTTTCGTTTATAGCACAGAGAACCGATATAGGACTTTACACAGTCCTGACTAAGCGCTTATAGATTAGAAAAGGACGATCATGCATTAGATAGAAACGTTTTCAAGTAGGACCAATTTTTGCATTCTAATACTGCAGTTTAAGGAGATGTAGTGGGCCTATCTGCTGGAATATTGCGATTAAGATTTTCTTTTTGGATAGAAGAAATACGTAAATAACAATTTACGTGTCTTTTTTCAAAAATACAAACAGAACTAACTTATTGAGCAATTTAAAACGTATAAAATACAAGACAAATATGTCATGCCCAAACATTGTATCTTTGTAATAATATTATTATTATGAAAAAATATTAAAAATTTTTAGATGTTGAATATTTTATCAGCGATTAAATCTTTTATGTTACAATCTTTAAATACAAGTAAAAATTTGTAATTATTCTCGAAATAATAAGAAAATAAAAAAAATTTGTTAGGAATATTTAATAATTGTTTATTATCAAATTCATATTTAAATTAGCTTTTTTCATTTTTTTTTTTTTGGTTATCTTTTGAGAATTTGAGAACTAAACAAAAACTAATCAAATAAGATATGCATCCTTTTTAATTTTACTTCTTTAAATTGCTTCATAAAAAATAGTTTTTAATATTGTTATGACATTAAACACTTTTATATCATTTCCAGATTGTTTCATACATTTAAGAGAATCTTAACATCCTTGGATTATTTCTCAAAAACGGAAGACATGTTCAAACAATTTTAATATACTTCTGGAATACCATTTTTTAATAAACAGAACTAGCTGATTGCGGCTAACGAGCTGGATCTGGACTGCCAGATCGCCGGTTATTTATTCGCCTGGCTACCTAAGAGCCTTACCTAAGACTGTGGTAGGTCGTCTTGTCGTCTAACTCCGCTTGACGCACTGATCTCATGACTCGTTTACCAACTGACTGCATGATTTTTTGGCATACTGACCGCCTGACTGTCTTGCTGTTTGATCCATTAACGCCATGCCTCATTGATTCACTCACGAGCTGACTATCTGAACACTTGACCCATTGACTGCTCAACTTATTGACCCACTGAGCAGCTGACGGTCTAACCCCTTCACCCCCTAATCGCCTAATTCATTGGCTTACTAATTGCAAAACCAACAAGCCGGCTGACTGACCGATCGGTCGTGTTGGTCAATTTACCAACCGACTCTCTGACCGGCCCTTACTCCCTGAAACCCTGAGCGTTACATTACTGAAGTTGTGAGTGTGTTGGTAAATGTAAGTTTTGGAATAGTAAAGGAATTTAACACCGATTTGCCACTTTCTGATAATGCGGAACACGATCACACCCTATTGTTTTATAATATTATTAGATTTAAAACGAGAAAAATGACAAAATACGAGCCCATACCTCTTATAAACCGACAATTTTTGGCAAAATACCCTTTATTAAAACTTTTGGCAAATTACGACCGTTGAAGCCTGCGGCTTATTCCCATTCTTCAAAAATGCGGGAACATTTTCATATCACCCCAGTAAACCACTTCATTCCTAATCTTTCAAATGGACTGAAAATGATTTCGGCCATGTAGACAACAATAAATTGGCCCCCAAGAGGAGCAGTCCTTCAACCCTTCTCTATTTTGTTCTATCTGTGAAATTGCAAATTCGGCGCAGATTTTTACTCGCGGCAATGCATTCTTTTGTGCTTCTTTTTCCCGGAGAAATTACTTTACTCTTCATCCCTCGACCTTTACAAGACCCGGACAGATTTTGCATATAAATCAAAGTTTACAAAATTTTTAGCCTCATATGTGTTGGAAGTTTTGAGGGAATTGCACTTTTTTGGTTTTTTAGAAATGTTAGCTGAACGAGCGCCGGATGGTTTCAACAGCAATGGAATTAAAAACTTTGCCAACTAACTTTCGACACAGACCCACAGCAGTAATTAACTGCGGTTAGTTGAAAAATATTGTTTTTAAACTCCTTGGGTTTTTGGTATACACGTTAACATGGAAACGGATGACCGGACTCCCGTTCAGCATAACAATTCTGCAAGTAATTAAATCACGGTAAGCCCATAATTAGTGGCAGCTGTAAATTTCGCCTCTTAAGTGATTTAATTGCTTTTAATTATATTACGTGCCCCAGTTAGTTTTCTGTGTAATTAGTGCCATTAAAGTATTCGCATATCCACGTGATACAGGGTCCACTTACATTTGAGAGACAGCTATGTCGAACTTTCGAGAGGTGTAATAATCGTTCCATTTAAACGTACTCCCTAAACCCGTTCATCACAACTCCAGAAGAGCTCCAGAATATGTCCTTAATAAAACTTCTCGGCGCCTGGGTTAAAACTTCCTAGATATTCGCAGTAAAAATCTTTGCCAGTTCTGTAGGGAAGGATGTGCTCACCAACTTGTCAGATAGTCGGATCTACATGACAGCGACATAACTCAATTTTACATAAAATTGATGTCGTATTTACTGGAGGGTACTGTGCACTCCGCCGGCCAGAGCTCCATCGTGGGACCTGTGAAGAGGTCCATATCGGAAACAGAGGAGCCAGAACTGATGCTCCTGACGGCGACCGAGAGTTTCCTTCTGCGGAAACAAATGCCCGGCAAGGATGCAATCGTCCAGGACGGCGGCGAATCCTTTACGTGGAAATGTGTGAAGAGTTCCCGAACAATTTTATTTCACTGAGTCCTGAGAAAATATGAGCTCAAGCTTCCAGCCGGTGGATTTGGGACACTCGAGCTTCGAGAGTGTATCATCTGCATTAAACGACCAATTTGTCATCCCAGTGTTTCCGTTTTTCTTTCCGAATGCAACCACTACCTTGGCAGCCACGTTGCCGGCTCTGTGTCAGTATCATCGCAAATTTTTCCTTACTCATTATTAACTGCCAAAAAATACCATACTAAACTGTAGGATTTAGGATTTTGTAAACTTTCTGATTGAAAAATGAAGTTGATTTTTTTATTTCTAAGAAGGTCTATGAAAAATTTTAAACAGTTTTCTAACTTGTCCTCAACCTTTGGCTTTTTTATAAAAACAAAACGATTGAAAATTCCCTGCGTAATATTTGGTATAATTTTAGCCGCAGTATTCGTACCGAAGTATAAAGTCTTAATAAATCAAAAGTAGGTTTTCTCTCTTTTGAACAAAACAAAAAGTTTGAAGACTCTTGTTCAATGCTAAATATTTATAAGAACATATGAAAAGTAGAATAAACAGTCGTGGATTAAGAAACGTATCTCACATCTTCTGAAACAATAGGATTTCAAAAGCACTTTTCTGGATTTTTTGTACAGTTTTTCTAAAGATTTTAATCGTATTTAATAAGGAAGATAATTAAATTGAAATCTTTCATATATTTAAAGTTGTCCAGAACACTTTCAAGAAAACAATTCATTAATTTCCTATAAAGTACCCGTGGAATTGTACAAAAATTCGAAAATTTATGTAGATTTGCTTAATGTTTGGAATGCGTATAGTTTGATGGTTTAAAGTTTTGATATAATTTTTTTAAAAAAGCGGAGTTAAACGATTTCCTGAATTACACCAATTGTAGTTTACATTCCTTAATTTTAAAAAAGTTTGGTAAAAGATTGGAAAGCCTTATTTTGCAACAAAATCCACCGTGGACATTTTAATAGGACGCGATTAAACATTTGCGTCCTAGGGCGCCGAGCCAGCTCCCACGTTTGGGGCAAATGCCTCGCTGGGTTCGCATTGCAGGGAGAAAATGCGATTCCTTTTTTGTTTTCTGTTAAAAAAAGAATTTAAATTAAATTGCACATGGCTGTCATGCGTTGTCCATTACAATATCAATTTGTCAAGTGATTGACTTTTCTATCAGGGCTCAAATTGGAAATTAAAATCGTTTTTGCATGCACCTGGCCCGGTGTTCATCTGCAGTTCGTCTGCAGGACGCTGCTCCTCGGGGGGATGCTGCGGCGGGTGCTCTCGGTCCGTGCGGTCCCGGGCACCCGGAAATCTTTTAGCAGCTCACCACCGAAGTAGTTCTTCTGCATGCGCCGTGTTTGGTTCATTAGGGCAGCCGTGTCTCTATATGTCGGCGCTACCTGGCCAGAGCTCGGTGACATTATATTCCCATTGCGGCCGGTCGTATGTACATTTTTGCCACAATCGTAACTACAAGGTGTCGGCGCTCGCACTGGCCTGGTCGCTTCGGGTGACCGAGTTGACCAATCCCCGGCCGCTGCACGTGTGTTCATCTTGGGGACACCTGTTTACTTTGCGATTTGATATGTAAATAAGTAATTATTGTCACCTCCTCGACTCGCCTCGAGAGGCTTTAATAGTTCCAGGAATTTAATTGGCCGACACAGCGCCTTTGAAACTGGGAGCAAGTGAAACCTAAGCATTTCCGAACACTCTACTTTTCTTGTTGTGCCGTTTTGATATTTTGCAACATTGGTCTACAATTATTTCTAATTTGTTTAAAAACTTAGTGAAGAGCGTTAATTATCATACTTAAATTAATTAAGACTTCGAAGTTCTAACGAAATTAAATAAATACAGTTCTGTTGATTGAAATTTTGTGGAAAATATCATTTTTCCAGTTTTTTTAACGTACGAGATAATTTGCACGTTAAATAAAAAAATCATTAATATATTATTTTACAAATCAAATAATAAGTTCAATTTAAGACCTTTAAGACTGACGAAAGTTTAGGATCACTTGCCAGAATTCACATTATAAAGGTTAGATTTTAATTTTATAAAAAATCCATAGATAGTATTGATTTCTTAGAAATACAACGGCAAATATGCGGCTTTATATTTTGCTTCCAAAAAAATACCAAAGTCCAATTAATTATATTGTTACAACTTTTTAATATAATATAAAAATTTTTGGTTAATCTAAATTTTATCCATAAAAAAAATGTTACGTTTAAACAAACCTTGTGATGAATTTATTTAAAATGTAAAATAAGAAGCTACTACTATCCCTCGTGGTAGTCAATTTTATGTACGAGTACTCGCACTGATTGCCTTATGGGCTGTCCACACGGAGAGTGAATCCAGATTTCGACTTGTTCACGGCTAGTCCGTAATAAATATTTTAAGCAGCTCACTGTTTCAGAATGGATCCCGAAAGTCGGGAATGGCTTGGCCCAACTTTTGGGGTATAAAAATAATACCGGTAGCAGAAAACACTGTGGCAAGTAGTCACAGGAAAGATTCTTGGTCTGGATTAGGGACTTGGGATCTCGGAGGATGGAGTCTGATATTTGTTCAGCGTGCATGCAAATTTGAATTTCATTCATTACTCTATGGGTGACAGCACCTCTAATTCTGGGAGTTGCGATGATTTGCGTGCAAATTCATCCGGCGACGTTCAGAGATGCTTTTGATATTGTTGACTAGAGATGGATGCTGTAGATAGCTACTGTTGGCTTGCCTGGCTGGTTTGTAGAGCTGGTATTAGCTGCATCAAAATTCGTTCGTAGTTACCTCGGGAAATTCCTCCAGTTTCGGGAAATATGAACATCCTTAGGAATAAACGCAGGATCCCAGAATTGAGAATTGGGAGATGACTTTGAGATTGGTTTTTGATTAGTTTTTGTTTTCGTTCTTGAAACACGCTGACTCTCCTTTCATTTATTAATTACACTAGGGAGAAAGATTTCCCTAATTGGAGACTCTGTCCTATTTTTTACTCTTTCGAGAATTTTTCAATTCTATTGTCGGCTTTATCATTTAAAGGCAAAAAATTATAAAAATATTCCGTATGTGCGGAAATTCTATAATTTAATTAAAAAGCTAAATTCCAATGAATGGTTTGAATCGATAATAATTCTAAAAAAATTATAAAACACTTTATGTTTTAGTGAATATAGTTAGTTACTATTTTTATAGGCAAATTCTTCTTTTAATTAATAAACTTTATACTATAACAAATTCTGAGCTACCAGCAACAATCAAGGTCATTTTCGATTTTGATATTCAAAGGCCTTTAACATGAGAAGTGTATTCCTATATCAAATTTTAAATTCAATCCAAACATGAGAACTACGACAAGTTTTATCTAAGCATTCCAGCTCTTAGTAAAAATACCTTCAATTTCACAAAGTTCAACATGTCAGCCCTAAGGTCGACATCCTTCAGGGAATTAAACTTGAGAACTACAAAGAGTCAGTCGATTATGTCAATTTCACCATTGGCTAAGTGCCCAACAAATTTCCTAAGTTTTCTTTGAGTATTCTATCCCTTCTAGACCATCTCGACAAGTCGTACTCGTATTACATCTGTCCTCTGGATACGCACAAAGTTTACACAGTGGAGAACACAGGAAATTAGGAAGTAAAGCATTACATCGACATTACATAATTCGGATTTGAAGCGCTGCATGCTGCCTTCATTGAAAATTATTAGGGGCTTATTGGAAATCTAATGGGATGATTGTTTTTGCTAATTTCCTATTACCACAGGACTAATCCCCGTCATAATTTATGGTGCTTGCTGTGGTGTCCTGTTGCCCCTTCCGATAATTAATCATTACTCAAATAAGACGGGTGATTTGTATCAGATCCAATTTAAATCAATCACCTCTGGCCACAACATTTTAATTTATGTTAAGTCCGCCAATAATAAGGCTGCCTTGTTCCAGTTCTGAACGTGGACAGGCCATGGCTCGCACGCTTCGTTGGATAAATCAATTTTTTACTTTTTTACAAGCTCTGTACTCACATAAACAAATTGACGGTGCGCAGTCCGTTTGCGCTGACCCTTCCACTTCATAGAAAAGGGCAGACTTGGTTCTCAGAATACCTAGACGAATGTTTTCCATTCTGGCGAATTTCAGAAATAACAACGACGATATAAATTAGGAAAACAAATGCATCCTTGCGATAGTTGGAATCATCTCTTTTGTGGCTTTCAATTTACACCACGTAAGCACTACTAGGACCAGAATTTCCCATGACACCCGATAGATTATCCGGACCACGTCGGCCGCAATTAACTAGCTCTGGCAGTAAGCGTATGCCCACATATTTGTTTATACGTTAGTTGTTGATTACAGGAAAACATAAAATAATCGAATTAAATAAGCCACCGATACAATATCGGTCTGACACGTACAATCTGCTGCGGCTGAAGAGGAATGTCGCTGGAATCCACTAGTAGGACCTCCCATAACCATAACTAGGGAACCTCTAGAGCTGGGGCTCTCAAACGAAATTAAATCAATTTACATGGGGCCGACATTACCTGAATTTCTAAACAAGTGAACGACTGAAAAACCACTCGGCCATAGTTCCCTTTCTTCCGATCCGACACCATGAACTTACTCGGGTATAGTCGGCCTTCGAAACCATCCAGTCCAGCGTTAGCTAGATAGCTTACTCGCCACCTAGCCATTCGACAGTGGGGAAACCCCTCGAAGGCCTGGTCTTTCGGATTTGGGGTGCATGACCAATATGTGCGGAGGAGGCTAAAAAGAGGGCCACAATGGGGATTGCACAAAGGTGAAATGTTTTTACTGCTGGCGCGCGAGCCGTATCATGTATGTTTAGGGTACGACCAAGATTTTCGCTCGTTTACGGCTTCCATGGATTTCTGAGGAATACCGACAGAATACCTGGGCTAGCCCAGGGGTCTGAGTACTTTCTCCAGCAATTCGAGCAATAAGCTTCTATTCTCATCGGCGGAGGTTACTTTTTATATCCTGAAAATTTTCCTTAGGAGAAAAAAAGTAGCATTTAGTTAAAAAATTTTATATAAAGCTTCCGCAAGGACATTATTTATGAAATCAATTTGGTTGTACTAATTCGAGTAAACGAAAACTTTTACATGATTGATTAATGGTGAATTCTTTATAGTTTTTAAGATATCAACTAGAAAATAGCTCAGTTAGGTGGTAGTCCCAGTGTACAATTCATGAGCTCCATGTTCAAATCCTGTTCGGATATATCATTTTAAATTTCCTGCTGGCCTTTTTCCCACCCTATTCCATAGAGTGCCATTGTTTACTTATAAATTGCTTATCACAAACGTCTGGACACATGCCAGTAAAAATCGCCATCGTGCGCACCGTACCGAATTCGCTCAGTACATGTCTATGATACATCATTGTCAACATAGGTCAACGTAGAAATCATCTCTGAAAACTTGAGGCCCGACACACCGAGATTACGGGCATACTCCAAGGGTGTCAATCAAATAAACTTACTGCAAGAGCCGAAGCCGCCGATATTACAATCACGTACCCATTGCTGGGCGGCATGTAGCCAAGGCAGCCGGACCAGCAAGGCAATAATAAATTGCAGACAAAAAAGGAGGAAATCTACTGCGGGCACCATCCAGCATCCTACCTCTAGAGCTTCGTCAGAAGTTGACATTAAAAGCAGCAGTGTCTGCCTCGGACTTAGTCCTCGACATTTATCTCAGATCCGCAGGACCATCGGCAGCCCTGGCAGACCTGATAGGACAGGACAGTTTGCTTTGGCATCTTTGAGTGACCAAATTGGTCGTCACAGTTACCTTACAAATTGATAAAATCACGAAACTGATTTGGTCCCTCAGGCGCTCCTCCGATACCTGCGGATGATACGCTACCGGAGGGCCCTATTGGCGATAAATATTGCCGCATTAGCAGAGTGACTTACGTTGCGGCTGATATCTGCATGCCAACTAAAGACGACAAAGATGACTTTTCTGATTTTCAAAGAACTCGTAAGAGTACTCTGAAGTTCTGAAAGCAAAAGATCGGGTGCAAACCCCAAGGAAAAATTGAATGTTACATAAATACATATATTTAAAAAAATAAAATTAAAAAATTATTCTACACAAGAAACCCAAAAACAAAAACAGTAAAACTTGAAATTGCTGCATTAGCGAGTTACGTCTTATACCTGCATGCTAAGAACGACGAAGATGATTTTGTAGAACTTAAGAAAACTTATAAAATTTCCGCAAAATAGAGCATATTTTTGTCTGTCTGAAGACCAAATATCTTAAATTTTATTGTATCCTTGCGTCTTAGCTGAGTTCTTTTCCGTCTCCGCATCTGAGGTTACTTCGTCGAAATCTGATTTCATTGAACGAAAAACATCCTTCTAGTTCATTTGTACCAGAGATTGGCCTAGATTAAATATGTACACAGGCCGGAACTACACATCGAATTGGACTGGTGCCAAAACCAATTTTTACAAGATGGGAATGAAAAATTATTTTTCTACCTCGGTTTTCTTTAAGGGAAAGACGCTGTTGCCATTAAACGAAGAGTCCGCCCAATTTTATGGAGGACTGGCGAGATGCTATAAATTCTTTAGTCGCTGCATTGACGATTCACCAAATTTTCGTCTCGATGCTAATTGACTGCATCCTTCGATGAGGCGCATAAAATCGTGCCAAGAGTATTCACTTACATGGATCTTTTGAGAGTACCGTCTTCATTCTGGATAAAGTTCGACAATATTAGTTCAGTAATTGCAGACGGGGAATTAGCTATAAATCAATAAGGAATCTTTTAATCCGGCCCTGGAATTAAAAGATTTATGTTATGTAATTTGCTATGAAGAAGTATTAACGAGGAGTTATACTTTTTATTTCTTTTGACTTTTCTATCCTATGAAATGACACTCGTAGAATCTATTACACGTATCATTAACTTATAGTGTTAAATGTTCAATATGTTTAACTAAATAGACAGTTCAACCTCTGTGTACGTTATTATTGAAAAAGTTTTTATAGTCCTTTATTGTTAAAATTGACTTACTTACTTACCTACTTGACTTACTTTTATTTAAGAGAAGTTTTATGTCCTAAAAGAAGTAGAGAATTCCAAGAAATTTTAATTTAACTTGTTAAATTTCGATTTTCTGCGAAAAGCTTCTTCAAAATTACCCTTTTACTTAGGAGAATTACAACCAAGACTGTTTTTTGCCTTTTGTTTTAATTATACGAAAATAAACAAAACCATTGCCATTTTTAGTTTGCAATGATATCTGTTGGCAAACATTCAAATATAAGCTCTAAGATATAAGACACTTTTTAATTACGCGCAGGTGAATCCCTATGAAAAAAACTTGAAATGTACTCAGGCAGGCGACTTTTTCAGCACCAATTGCTTCGGGTTAAGTCGTTACATAAAATTCCCTGTAGTGTAATATCTTCCGGAGTATCAGTTTAAAATTCCCAGAAGCTGATAATCCCCGGAAGAAATACGCCGAGAAAAGATAGTGTCTCTAACTCTTGCGTAACTTCCGGGGGATTGTAATCCGAGGAAATCCCAACACGGTCCAGAGCCCAAAGCTGCAGTTAATATAAAGTGAGCCGGAGCGATCAGCTCTTCCCAAAAGGGCGCTAAGGACTGGAAGCCAGCCAAAGTCAGTAGCTCCAACAGCGAGCTGCATATTCTCGGGCCTTCCAGTCCACGTGTCGGACTATATTCCGCCCCTATTTGTTTTCTCAAAGCTTCACCAGTGTTCGTAGAGCATCTTGCGCTCCATATAGGTCTGAAATGCATTGACGTGATGGTGTGTGCTTCTCCAGAAGGCTTACAATCGGGAGCAGGGAGCAGAACTGGAGAAACCGGGTGTCGCGATGCATAGTTCCCTCTCGCATTCCACCTCGGCGTGTTAGTTACACTTCGATTGGGAGGAGTGCTATAATTGCAGGGAAGCCCAAACTTACAGCTGTTCTCTCCTTCTGGAGCCCTTGCAGAAGAAGATATGCAATTGCACACATGTAAAGCTCCGTTCACAACCGCACCATCCATTGAGTCCAGCAGGACCCACCTCGCGGCCACAGAAAGCTAAACATGCTGATATTTCTACTTTACAGAGAAGGATGTCGACAGTCTAGATTGTCTAGCTCACCAACACAGGGGTCCGCATGGTGATTATATACCCTTCCAGATTGCATCCACCCCCATCCCGTTCCGATGGCCTAGGAATGCATGCAGACGGTGGCGCGACATTGAAAATTTCTTGCCGCACTTTTTATACCTGTCGGCTTATCACTGTTGCACAGGGAGGCTATGCAGATGGTTATCCCTTTCTGGACCTCCTGCACGGAGCGCTAGATCCATTGGCTCCAAACAGACGACAAGAGTCTAGACGAGGAACACCATCATTCGCGCCGGGGCAGAGCGAGACAGTGGCTGGTGCCTGTAGATTGTCAACAGCCATGAGCACGTGTAGGCTTTATAGGGCTGCGCTATTTCTGCAAGGCAAACACCGTCTTGGCATATCTCAGGAGGAGCGAGGGTAGTCGTCTACTAGCGCGTGGCGGCGCTCCGCGGTTAAAAGAAACAATCTTCTTCCTTGTTGTCTTCTTTTTCCACATGGGCTTTAATGACATGCAGGGCATGAGCCTGATGAATTCCCTTTTGCATCCTGATAATGACCACCCACTGCAGAGTGCAACACATCGAAGGAACCACTCCTGGTGCGCTGGTATGCATCTCGGGTGTTGCGGGGATACAACAGGGTTACGTCTCCTTACAGAGCACACGGAAAGCTCTTTCTCTGTAGGGATGCAATTATACTTGCAGGTGCTTTCCAGTGCGGCCTGTGGTGTGTGGACGCGTACTCCTGCCGGGTTCGGGTGCATTTGGGCAGGGATTTATGGGATAGTGTGATTTCCGAGGAAAGCTCCGCGAAAGTATATAGCAATGATAAAAAACATAGTCCTACGAATCGTGTGCATGTGCACCCGGCATTAGGCTCCTAGTAGTGGTGAGATACCTTCCCTCGCCCTGCTGGCACTCATGTACTAATGTTTGATATGCAGCCTTTGCTGCCGCTCGGGTCTCTTTCCGTGCTGCACCTCCCCTCCAGTGTGGCGCTAGCCTTACTTTTACGTGGCAATGGTGGCATGTCCTGTATATTTGGGAAGGAACGAATCCGGCAATGGGGCCACCACGTAAATGTTGTTGCCGGGCTCTCGGGCTCCGGTTCTGGGACTGTTGTTGGGTACTGTGGATGGATGATGCTCCTGTACTGTCGCTGCTACTGCTGCTTCTGGCATTGCCACGACGCGATTGCTGCAACCCGTTGTTTTGTTTAGTCGAACGCGATCGCTTCTGCAGCAAGGACGCCCAACAATATTTCTAAACTGACAAAATAGGTCCTCCAATTCAAAGAATCGTAATTTCTCAAGTTAGAAGACCTACCTGTGTCCAGTTATAGAGTATAGTAACAAGTTCATTACAAGTCCGGCACAGTCCGGTTTCGGTGCTCCTTCTTATATAGATACGTAATAGTGTAAATTTACTGCGAGTCGTTCGAAAGGACGACCTGTGCCGTGAGGTGCTTCCCAGTGATTGGAAATCTTTGTGATATATTGTTTTTTTAAGACCCATTCCCCGATTTCTTCCAAAAATTTTCTTGAGTCCTCTCTAGACGTCCTAGACCTTTCTCCCGTCAAATCGAATTTAGAATAAATAGGTGCTCGATAGAACCGCCGGAAAGTCTAGCAAGCTAGGACCTCTTCGTAAGACCTCGACCCTTCGAGGACCCTTGCGAAATATAGCTTTGATTTAATTTGTTCCACATTTTGTGCCAAGAACCGAGAGAGAGTGAAGTGACTTAGTGCGTTTACACAGAAGACCAGTCGACCTGGAGGGATACGGCCAAAGGTTAGTTAACCCTTTTACCTTTTACCCCTCATGATGCCTTGCCTAACACCTAAGTGAGCGATGAAAACAACTAGTAAATAAGTGGCGAAAGTAAGAAAAATCAGTGGTTGTGCAGTTACCGGGGGTGTTTATGTAAGCCCCGAACCCTTAGACCTTTTTCTGCTGAGAGTTACACAGTTCCATGCACCTGTGAATGAGTCCGCCTGCAGCTGAACCGGCTGCACCAAAGCAAAACTTCTCATGTCTGAGACCACTCAACAGCTCTCTGTAATCCCGGGGGTTCGCGTTCTAGGAATCGGGCTTCCTAGGGCCCAGGGGCTCGGGGACAGTGCGCGTGTAAAAAATTACACCTCCGCACTTAACTCTCGGGCCACCCCAGGCTGCATATGCATGTAGAACAGTGTAGAGCGGAATGTAGGCCAGGATTTCCTCTGATTAACTGCTGAAAAAAGCCCTCGGAGAGTTGGAGCGCGAGCGACGGGGAGGATGGGGCCCAACTGCAAGCGCGGGGAAAAACTCACTTTAAACGCTGCTCTATGATGCAGGCTGGCAGCCTCTGCCGGGGAGCATGGGGGTAGTTCTGGAGAGCGGGCTGCTTACACGTGCCGCTGTAGTACATTTTTATTTACTCCCTTTCTGCCTGTTTGTTTATACTTAAGCGTGGAAATGGGTTTTTAAACGTTTCACTGCGAATGGAAAATTTAATAAAGACCTTTTCCGCAATGGAGAATTTTCGATCATGGGGCATGACACAGTTTTGAACGCTTTAAGTGCTCGCCGCCCCCACGAGCATTTAAAAAATGGACCGAAATCTCTAAGAAAATCCATATCCCTCCATTCTTTCAAATGCACCATGTTTCCAAAATGTAACTTATAGGCATTATTTTAGAAAGCGATTCTATTGTTAATCTTTTAATAACCAACTTTCGTAATTTTTACACTAATTATGTAAATATATAAAGCCAAATAAGCATTAATCATTAAAAGGGATTTTCCAATCTTCGAAATTTGATTTATGATTTGATTTTATGTTGATACCTCCATGAATTTTAGGTTTTTGAAATTAAGTTTTTCTTGTTCACTTGCAGAATATTTCTTAAATACAAGAAGCTTAAAAGGTTTTCAAAATTGTAGTACTAATTGTCTTGGTATATAAAAATTTTTAATAAGAGAATTGTACATTCAACAAATAGGAAAGTTCGGAACTCAAAAAAGTTCTTCTATTAATTCGAACTAAACCACGAAATCTATTTAGAAAAAATAATATTAACATATTACCATTTTTATTTCAATTTTCTCTATTTGAAAGTGGTCAATTTACAGACATTTATAATTAAATTACTAATTTATTTTCTTTTTTTAACATGAAGGTGGCAAATAATAATTTTTTTAAAATAAATTTCTTTGCTTTTGAGAAATGATTGAAATGTGAAAAGTATGATCAAAAAATTATTTTCCATTAATATAAATAAAACTAAGAAATAGTCATAAATTAAAACATAGTAACAAAAATACTCTTAAAATACAGGAAAAAAAATCGTACTTATCATTAAAATTTTATTATAAAAAGTATAGTCAAAAATAAAACGTTTAGACTTAAATGTTTATTGTTTATTTTTACCCGCCCGCCTAAAAAATGAAACCAATTTGCTAGTGAACGGGTTTAAAATATTAACTTCATTATTCTCAAATATTGCTTCAGTTAAAACTCAAATACAAGAAGAAATTCTAATGATAAACGTATTCACCTTTTCGTAGGGAAAATATAAATATTATTTTAGTATCATTAACCAGTAATTAATTATTAACAACAATCTTTCATTGTAGGCTTCTAACAAATAAATCATTTTAAAGAATGTTGTGATCGTAATAAGGTCGATCTGTTTAGTGCTTGTGAGATCGAAAAATTTTGGAAAAGATCGTCGGAGTCTCACTGACCAATTTTCAGTACCTCTTCAAATCCTGTACGTGCAACACTTTCTTTTTTTGTGATTATTGCTTCCGGCGGGTTTTTGAAAATCACACCTGAGTCAGATGGAACCGTTTCATTGAATAAACGAATTCGTTCACTTGGGTTTTATCTAATGAAACACTTGTCAAAGGCAAAGTATGGAAAAACTAAAAAGAAGAGATATGTCTTTACACGTTAGTGCTAATGATGCTTTCAAGTAGGTAATTCTGAAATTTCTAGAGAAGGTGCTTAATTACACATTTCTAAATTTGTCTCAGCTCGGATAAAAAAGATAATAATTTCTTTGATTCATGTTCAACTGAATTAAATATTGTCATAGATAAATATAAAAAAATGCCAAAGCCGTCAATTATATTCCATTAATATTTCTAATTAAAAATACTTTGCTTCTAAGGAGTAGAGCTTAAATTTTTTTTAAAGCAGTAGCAATAAATTGAATGTACAAGTAAATTGCCTCTTACAAATAAAAACGGATTGCTTTAGTTTATTCTACAATGATATAAAACTTCGCTCCTAATTTAAATCTGTCTTGTAATTTATAGTCTGGACCAAATGAATTCCTTATTATGTGCATATAACAGTTTGAAAAACAAAACATTCTAGAAATCAATCTTTTAGTTTTCCTGAAATTTTCTTCAGTCTATTTCATACATTACATATTTTATCTTCTCAGCAATTTTGAAGTTAGTTTTGTTACTCTAAGTATGTAATTATTTGATGTTGAACAGTATAAAACCCACAATATGACGATTCCTACTTTCCTAAATTGATTGACTTTAGTAGTTATGCATTACGACTTAGCCACCTACAACAGACCCAATCCAATTCTTCAGAAAGCCTTAAATTAGTAAAGCTTGTAACGAAGAGAGCAATTTTCAAAAAGTTTTATGCCACCTCTATGGAAATTTTACAAACGCAGCGATAATGAAATAAGCGTCTACCGTCGGACCATCTTAATAACAAAGGAAGGAGTCATGAAAAGTTCTTCCTAATTACTCGACTATCGCGGCGACTGACTTGAGTAAAAATCTAATGTAATCAAGTTGGTAATTAGGACAATCTGCTTACATCTGGAATTATGAAATTAATTTCCAGGAGGGAGCCTGATAGTGACACCTTAATAAGAGAAAAGTGCATTCCCACCTCATTACGAGAAATCATTAGGGCCGAAGAAATCGCGAAATGTTAATCCGTAGGGGAGCCTTACAAGGGAATCATTTCGCGACGAGTTATCGAGATCCAGGTGGAAGTTGATGACGATATCAAAGCGAGACGCACAAGTCCTCCAAATATCATAGGACCGTGTGACCGTGTGAGAAACACTCGGGCAAAATTCTCTTATAGGAAATCTGAAGCTCGAAGAGCCTCCTCTCGCACTCCTCAAGAAGCTCTTGGTCGCACCCTGCGTAGTGTCTCTAGTAACTACCTGACCCACTTAAACGACCTGCTGAGATGTTGCTTACGCTACGTTTCTTCAATTTACTTTAAAATAATTTTCGCAACGAGGAAAGCAGTAGACTTGACGGCTGGAGCCTTCTGGAGTACTGCTCTGGCAATTGTGCCTGTAAGTGGAGCGTTCTTACGTTTACTGTAAGCAGTGCTTCTGTGCCAGGTTTTCCTGTTTTCCGGTAGTAAAACGAATCCTCTGCATCGATCAAATTTTCTTAGTGCAGGTCTTGCCCATTGCAAGACGTTTGCTCCAAAAAAAGCATTCATTTCTCCTCAGTACACGGCCAAGTAATTCGATAGGGACCATAACAGCGTCGTTCTTGAGATAAATAGTGGCGATATCAAGATGCACAGGTTTCTCGATGCTCTCGCGAGTATATTGCATAGAAATTTGTTACAAGGAATCTACTGCGTGTAAACATTTTAGTTCTTTTATTCCCCGCAAACAGTAAATTAGTTTAGGCTTTTAAGTCGTATTCAGAAATAGAAAGGAAATAAGAAATTTGAAATTAATTTGGACAACAAGGAAATGACCATATATTTATACATAAGAAATAAATTATTAGAGGTACGTTTCCACGTAAGAAATATGGAAAAGACTTATTCTCAAGATTTTCATATTCTTATTGCGATCAAAAGCATTCATAGAAAACTAAAATGCGCTAAAATTATTTTGATGGTTGAGTCGTAAATACTGTACCACTTTGAAAATATAATTCTCATATTAAGCAATATGTTCGCTTGTAAAATGCGGACTCTGTCAGTGGGTTTTCAGATTCACAAAAGAATTTGATAATTCTTTGATTTTGAGCGGAAATTAAACCTTTCAGTTAAATTTCAATGTCTGAAAAATATCCTATTGTAGATCTGTTAATGTAGTTAAAACTTTTGGTGCAATTTTTATATGCTTAAAAAAAGTGAAACATAAAGAACTAGTAAGCTCGCAAATAAAGCAGGTGTATTGCTGTTAAAGGTTCTGCACTTTGTGGAAGGTAGTTCTAATCCTCCGCTAAAATTCCTCGCTAAGCTAAGCACCGAGAAAGCCACCTATTAATGAACCAACGATGCATTCTTCGCCAAACTTTCCCTGCTGATAATGAAGAAATTTTAACATTTTCGGGAGCGTATGGCGGGAACACGGAGGTGTGCTTCCGCTTCCTGGAAACTCAAAACCCAGTTTTTTAAGCAAACAGTAACTCAGATGTAATGAAAAACTTACCTTCGACACGTGAATTCTTTATGAGTGATATGCTTCCCCAGCCACATTCTTAAATCCCACCAGGAGACCGCACACACTCGGCGGAGGAGCTCCTGTAGGAGGAACCGTCTGCCAGAGAAGTTCCCGAGGGAAGTGTTTGCCCAGAAGACCCCCAAGGAATAATGGGTTAACACAAAATTTTTCCACTTTTACCCCGAAAAGTCGACTCTATTTCGTCGTTGTTGTGCTTTTCGGTCTAGGACGGGTATTTAGCAGTGCAGAAGGATGGTAAGGATGCTGCTGATGATGGTTTTTCGGGAGAGGGCTGCAAACAGGCATCCTCCACAATTACCTCAAAAACAAGAAGTTTCCCTAGCACATGTTCCACCAGGGGGTTGATTTCCTTCTTGGCCCGTCCTTATGTTAGTTAGCACATGCATATAATGCGGCAGATTATTCATACGGAGCATCAACATGTGCACCAGCAACGAGAAACGTGAAGACATTTGTTCGTACATTACTCATGACAATAGTGGTTTGTAACATCTTTTCTGTTTGCCCCAGAACCCGAAACTTGGACTCGGGAAGAGTCTTTTAAATGAATAATCAAAACGAGGGAGATCCTTTTCGCCACAGAGCGATTAGAGACACTTCTCAAAATATTGCTCCGAATTTTCGCACTTCTGTCGATCTAGTTTTGACCAAGTGTACTCGAGGAACCTTTGCTGGTTGTGGTTATTCTTAGACTTACTCATATTTTTTACAAAAAGTAGTTAATTTGCTTGTAAGGATTATAATGAGAATATTTGGTCCAAGGGAAAATATAGTCTCCGTGCCATTGTTAAATTTACGAATATTTTTTAATTATTAGTTTTTCATTAACTACGACTCGAAAAAAAATTTTAAGAGATCAAAGTCTATCGTTTTTCCAGTAAAACTAAGAAGAGTTCTAATAAAATAAAGTTATATGTTACATAAAAAAATTTACATAGCAATTAATAAGACCACGTTTTAAAGACATCTTAATATCAGTGAAAAAGTTTTAATCAAAACAATCCCAGCTTGAGAAATAATTACAAGCGACAACACGCCAGGATTTGACAACCCTCCTTTGTCTCAAGATTATTAGAACCGTGGCCACTCGCATTCATCGCAGCCGTCCAAATAATGAGAGATTGTTAAGTGGCACAATCTTCATATTACCCCGAGGAATTTAGGGCTGCGGGAGCAAATTACATTCCTTCCCCGTGGCGGTTAAATATTGTTGATTTCTATTATTTCAAAAATGTCTCCTCGGACCCGGCGGATGGTCGTTATCTATTTGCCTTGATTCTTTACAAAGGTTTAATTGCGCGAAATCACAGCCGCTGATTAGTTGCAATTGAACAGTCCTCAAAGGCTAATTAGATCCCGTGGAAAAACTTAACGAGGTAAATAACTCCAAAATTAACTGCTGGTTGCAGCCAGTGAATGTAAAGTGCGCTTCTTCGATCCGGAGGCCAGACTCGGAATTGTCCCGGCTTCATTATGGGACCGGGTTGCGAATAAAAGGAAGCGCACACAAAAGACACCAAACACTTTACACTTGCAAATTAGTTCGCACTTAAGGACGAGCTTCAAGCAGCCCGTGGGTCTCAATACGTGCTACTCCCAATTTGTTCAAATTATTTGGCGAGTCCTTGCAAGGCGGGAGTGAAAGAACTCTGAGAGGGGCCCTCTGTGTAAGCACAAAACTGCCCAGTTCTGGATCTAGGCCTTTACGTTCGTAACAAAGCAAGCAGCTCTGCAATCTTATGCTGACAACAAATTTTCTTTTGTGATAGATGATTGCTCAAAATCTCGTCTTGTCCAAGGATCAGTGTCGCTCCCAAGACGTGAAGGAGTGAAAAATTTATTTTAAGAAATTCCAAAGGGCACGGTGCTACAGTAACATCGAAGAAAAACCTTAAAACATAAAGGTAAACTAAGGATTCAGTGAGCGTCGGGGTTAAAGGAAACAATCATTTCGAATTTCTTTGTACAGACCTACAAAAGCAAGTCTGTAAATTCTATTTTATTTTATTTCTTCTGGAAAATCTTGAGGCGTAATGATTCTCTGTTACTTTGGGAAAGGTGTTCGGAAGAATATGAAATATTGTGCATAGATTTGGTCTCAAAATCATATCTAAATTCCAAGATTAAATTTAAAGAAAGGAATATTCTGGTGAATTAAAAAAATCGTTGGTAAAAAACTACAAAAGGTTAAATATGAGCGTGTTAGACATTCATTAAATACGAACTTGAGTGAAACCTAAACAATTGTGTTAATTTTGTGAAATGGAAAAGTGAAAACATGAATATTGAATATAAGATTCTATAGAATACTGCTCCAATTTTTTTCGAAACACTTTTAATTTTTCGTTTGTACTTTAATTCTATTCTCAATAAATATAAAAACAATCTTAAGTTTATTCAATCCTCAGTTAAATTAACAATTTCGAAAGAAGGATGCTTTAGTTTATGTTTATTATTAGAAATAATATTAAGGAATTGATGTAAATTAATTGGCCCTTTTAAAAATTGTAAAGCAAAGTGCTTAATTGGCGGAGTTTTTCATGAAAAGGTTTATTAAATTTATTCAATTTTTTAAAAGGTATAGGATTCTTGAAGACATATGGTTTCAACTCTGCAATAAACTAAATATATTTAATTACGAAAAGTCCGCGACATATTTATAATTCGTTTAATCTTTTTGGTACGAACATGCGAAACAAAATTGAATACATTAAAGATATCTGACTAGGGTGGATAATTTTAAACCGACGTAATTCCTAAACTTACTCAGAAGTGGTTAAAATATTGGAAGCATGTTCGAATGCCACCGAGGTACCATTAACCTCCTTAGCACCATCCGACGTCTTGAGAAGCCCGACTCGTGCTAAGAAAGACGGGCTTTTTATGATTACCTCGATGCGAAGTTCGAAGCACATAAAGCAAGAACACTCCTGAGAAAACATGCCGCTCCAACAAGTGCAGCCTTCGTAAAGTCCTTCGAATTGTTATTTGGGCAAAGTTATGGAGCCAACAAGCAATTTGCAGGAATTCACACGTCCCGGTCTCCCGGCAGTCTGGGAGTCCTGCAGAAGCGGGCTCAACCACACAGCCCTGATTCATCCCACTACCCTGTTGTTGATTAACATCCCATTCTCGCCGAGTGATTAGCATATTACAGCGGATATCCAACAGGCGGTGTAAATTCACTCATGCTCAGGAATCCGCTTCTGGCGGCTGCAGGCCCCGTCTTTTTCCAGGAATTTTAAAGGAATTTCGCATGCCAGGCCGCGCCGTCCAGGACACCAGGACACAGTTGCTGGTGCGCTGCCCTCGGGAGAGTGTCCTGGAATTGTGCATGTACATTACATGACGTCGTGAAGCATTCACGCGGGATTTATCACGTCCGTGATTAGCGCCAGGAATGCTCCCGTACCAGTCGCTATTTGGAGCGCATTCGTTGCTCCATATGGTTAGCAACAACCCAGCAATTCCGGGATTATGCCCGATTAGTCTCAACTACTGGAAAAACGCGAAAGGCGTTCCAATCCGAGTTATGTTACATCGAGTGCAACGAACACTTCTACCTTGATTAAAAGGAAAAATGAAATTGACCGCTTATATTCTAGAGGTTGCAGAAAATCTAAAACGGAATATTCCATTGTAATGGAAAGGACATTTTCATGTGGAATTTTGTACGTGCCGACATCTAAGTGAATTAAATTGGAGAAAAACTGTCGATGATCAATGAAAGCATGGGGTATTAAAAAAATATGATTAAATATATAATGAAGAAATGTAAAATTCCTATTTATAAACTAAACAGTGAAAGTGTTTGAAATTATTCCAACTAAAACAAACTTAGATAAAAATTTTTGAAGATTTTTTCGAAGAGATAATTTTAAAATTGAAAATTTTTTTCCATTAAAAATCATGCTCGTTTGAAAAATATTTACAATTCGTTTGTTATACGTCCCAAATCAATCCTTTTGGATCCCATCACGTTATTCAATTTTAAAAGCACTATAAAGAAGGGACAGCCTAAATCGAATTGATCGGTGCTACTTCCGAATTTGCTTTAAAAGAATTCAGGCTCAAAAATAAATTGTGTTAATTATCTTAACACACGGAAAACCGAACTCTGTGAAAGTCAGACTGTAGCAAAGCCAATCTCGGTTACAAGCCTTTACTAGCACTGTCGGCTTGGAACCTAATTAAATTCAGACACCATTCCGATCAGAACATAAATTCCTGCTCATCCTGGTGTTCGATCTCGCAAAGGCGGAAATTATTTTGAGCTCATATTGATGAGGATAATTTTTCCCATGCCTTCACAATATGTGCCATTGACAAAGCGTGCACAGCATCTCCGCCGGAGCTCCTTACAATGGGGAATCACCCGGCAGCGGAAGTGATAATAAGGATAAGGAGGTAGAGGCAGACTCCTCCACTCCTTCGAAGATGGAGCTCAAGAGACGATCGGGCGTCTTGGATGTTTTTCCGGTTTATTTTGCGCTTACATGAAAGCATCAGGCTGCTGGGAATAAATATTCCCGCCTTGGGGATAAAATCTTAAAATTACGTGCAAAATAGACGTAGCTCATTGCCGACATTGGCGGTGGTGGTATGCAGTTCTGCTGCCTGGTTGGATGTAAAAAATATAATACACCTCATTTTTACAGTGCCGAGTTATTGCAGACAGTCATCGAACTAGGAGAACTTAGTCCGCTATGTCACACGATTTCGTAGTTGCGCTGGTCGCCATAGCTGTGGGTATCGCTCGCGGTTTTATTCCATTTCTTTCATTTATAATTTATTTTATAGCGCTTTAATGTCCTCTCATGGCTAAAACCTCATCTACGACAGGGGTTTAGGTTTTACCGTCTCCTCGTTTTACGACGTCAGCCAATTACTCCTGTAATTGACTCCAAGTAGATCAGATGATTACTTTGTGGGGGAGTTTGCGTGATTGTTACGAATTAAAAGGGATAAAATTTACCAGAACCCCTTAAACTCCTAGACCTAGATTAAATGCACAGTGGAAGTTTTAACGCTTGTAAACAGATTGTGTTGAGAAATGAAAATTGAAAACGCGTTATTTTGAAACAGAGACCGGAAAATCTAACGGCCACCGTTCTGCGACTGCAGTTTCGCGCTTTATTGTTGCGAAGGTTGTAAAGTAAAATTTAAAACCCTAATGCGCTTTTGTTCAATTGGCAAAGAAATTACTCAACATAAATTGTTGTACTTTAAGTTTGTGATTCCTTAATTTAAATGCAATCTATCAGTGAAATTTATGGGAGTCGTAATTAAAAACTACTTTTATCCCTTGCGTTTAAATTACTAACAATTTGTGGTTAGTTGATTTCTTTTCGGGAATGTGTCGTTCATAAGATTTTAAGGTTTCTGCAAAACCACTATTCATATTTTGCCAAGAAAATTTAAGGAAGAGTTATTTAGATATATTCGAAAATCGGTTCAAATGTTACCTAGACTGTCTTGAGAAGCCTTGCCTTTCTTCTGATGCCTTTCGAAAATTTTGAACGAAGTGGCATTCGTCGAGCCTTCTGAGGATTCTTCGGCTATGCAAAGCTGAATTTCTCGCAGAGGTACTGAAACTGTTGATTCGATTGAAATATGCAATAAATAAATGCAAGTAAATAAAAAGCGGAAAGAAGCATGAAAATGCGAAATGGAACAGTATGAAAAAACTAAATTGAACTAAAAATTCGCGGAAAGGAGGGCTGATTTATTTGATATTGGAGCAACCGAAACGGGAGTGAGAAATTCAATTAGATTTTGGGAAATGGGTTTGGCAAATTCTACCACCGCTCAGTTGGTCGCATTGAGGCCTCAAAGGAATGCAAAAGCGCGCGTACCGAAAGTGATTTGTGGCGAATTAATTGTTTTTTATCCCCAGGAGTTTTCTAGATAATGGCATAATAATTACCTTTTTCGATTTTATTTAAGTAATTCGAATGGAAAAATTGATTAAAAACTTCACGTGCCCACAATTATCCCAAAAATTGGTCAATTTAGTAGAGGCCAACGTGGCCAGCCTCCGCGCTGGACCAGAGACGGGAACGGCCCCGCCACGGGAAAGGCTGCATTTACTAAAAAGGTATAAAATGCGCCTATGTAAATGGAGTCGCCTCGTTAATAAATTTTTGTCGTATTTATGCGAATCGGATGCAAATTGAGCGATTTTAACGTGTTGCGCTTAATGACGGCGTAATTCAAATTAAAACTTGGGCATAGGAGCGATTAAACCACTCACCGCGATCATCGCAACCCTGGACCAATTGTTTCCTGGCCAGTTTTATATTTTATCATGTAAGTGATACCGCGGTAGTTTGGCGATACGAGGCCTATTTTTGGCTATTTTTGAGTTTTGGGATTTCGTCCGCCACAAATTAAATATTTCGGGCAGCTTTTGCCGACCATCATCTAATTAAATCTATCCATTCTCGCTAAATAACAATAAATAATTCAGGTGGATGCGTGCCGAATGCAATCAGAGCCCTCGTATATTTTATACATATATTTTCGCTTCCTTTTTGAGAATCGAATGAATTTTTATTTAGCATTTCGAAATTTGTTGTTTATTGTACTCACCGCCTTTTTAATTTAATCAAGCTCAAAAGTGCTCGTGTGGTCATGTATTCAATGCTCCTTTTTATTAGCTCTATCGTTACGTTTTTCTATTTCTGCATTCATAGCCTGAGCGAATTTCTACTAACTTTGTTTTCAGTCAAGCTAAATGCAATGCATTTCAAAAATAAGATAAATCTAAATACGACATAAAGGTCTAGTAATCCCGCGAATATGTCCCCCCATCGGCCAAAGGAGTTATGAATTTAAATCTGTTTTAGTTCAAGAAAAAGTTTCCATCATGCCAATAAGAATCAGGTCAATGTTTTGTGCTCGCAATAAAAATTCAAAGATTCCTCCTCCGGGAAGATTCTTTAACTTCTCTGGAATTCCTTGGATCAATTATCATCCCCTCCGCCGCTCCTCAACCCCTACAGTACCCATAAATTCGAAAAATTGGCAAATTTTCAAAGTTTACGACTTACTTTATCACTCAGGCTCTCGACTGCACTCCTTTCTTATTTTTATTTCCTTCTTTTTCTCCAGCATTTAGCCCTTACTTGGCCCCACTTTCACAGTTCTATTTGTCTGTTGACTTCTCAGGGCTTCAGCTAGACCCGCTGGCCTGGCCAGGATGTGGCATTCGTGGCATGAATAAAACCCGCCCGCTCCCTCCCTCTTCTGGCACCAATATTATCAGGCATTCAAATCGCCAGTACCAAGCAGTACCATCAAAATGTTAGAAAAGTTTTCCGCCTTGAGATATGCGGTGCAAGTTTGCCGGGCCGCAGCCCTTACAGACTGCGCTTACGAGTCTGCAGCCTGCGATGTAAACACGAGAACGGAGCGGCGCGCTAGAACTTTAAATTGATAATTGATACGGAAGCGTCTTTCTTGACCTCCTTTCCGCATAAATCCAGCCAACCTGAATTGTGTTATTTCCGTCGATATACCCTCTAGATCTTGACTGTTTTAAAATTTGAAATGAATCGTCTGATCTAATTCAAATCTATGAAATTGTATATAAGTCATTCTAGTCTTTGCAATTTTCTAAAAAATTAAAAATACAGGAATTTAATCCTCTAAGAATGTAAAATGTATTTTATATTATCTTCGAGTTCAGAAACACATCAATAATGAAGTGTTTTGCATATATCTATACACTTAAATTAGATTTCGGTTCATAACTTTAACATGGTCAGAATTCTTAAACTAAAACCTTAATCCTCATAAAAATTTGATGTGCTCTAGTGCAGTATAATTCAATAGATTGAAAAACGTAGAGCTCATAAAAATCGTAGGTCTTAAAAGTTGATTTGCAAAGGTTATTATTTAATTATAATTTTTATATGCAGAAAGTGTCATAATTAGCGAATTGTTATCTGTTTGCTTTTTGGCTCGTTCAGGTTAACAAAGTAGACTTTCTAAAGCAGTTTAGCGCTGTCCGTATTACGTACTCCATAGAAAGTTACATAGGCGAAATTACCCCTCGAAAAACCTTCGACTTTAATATTTCATGAGGCGCTCACATAGTCAAACTCAATTTGTCTGCAGTGAATAGTGGGTACGCAAATATTTGCCGAAAATGTAAGTCTTTGCACAAAGCCCTAGCTGAAGTCACTCGGTACCCGTATGAGGCCCGAGAGCCCCACAAGATAAGCTCTATTATAATCTACCTGTAGCGTAGGTATAAAGATCCCCCTGATGGAATTTTTAATATCTCTGCATCACCAGCCGCGCTGCATTTTAGTATTTTAACCTTAAGCAATCGGAAAACGATTTATGGCCAATTAATGACAAAGAAATTTTCCTTTTTCCAGGTAAGAGTGCAGGGAGCGTTTTGGGGCCACTCCAAAGATGCGACTGTCATCAATTATTCGCCACTTGAGAGCAAAACTAAGGCGCACTGCGAGCTAACTTGGGCTCCTTGGCGAGCATCTTAAGAATAAGGCGTAAGATGTTGCAATTATTCTTCGCTGTTTAATTTTACTAGGCGGAGTGTTTGAACAGCTCATTAGAATCTGATTTGCTTTTAATTAACGCGAAAACTTCTCCTCGCGTCGCCCGAGAGGCTCTAGTTAGTGTTTTAAGCAATTTTGTCAATGACACAAAAAGCAGCCCCGGCAGGCACAGGGTGTCTGCGAAATCAAAAAGAGAAACAAAGCGACCCGCACAAATAAATTCGCCTTTTTGAAAATGCACTCGGAATTTGCGAGGCGTGCCACGGGAGGTGAGCACCCACCACGACGATGTTAGATAAAGTTGTAATTCGTTTTACATATAACCGAATTAAAGTCAACAACTGCAACTTTTTGTGAAAAGTTGGAAAGAGCACAGAAGACCAACAATTTGCGGAAAATATTTAAGCATTCCCCGACAGAGTCTAGTGGCGGGTTTAGCGAATTTCATTGAGGTAGCAGTAGGAATGAAACAATTTGGATTTTCGGTTGCTCCTCTGCCAGGGGATATTTGTGTCTTACTTTGGAATTATGTTAAATGCCCCTTCCCCTATCAAGTCAGCTATTTTACTTGTTTCACTAATTGAAACAGTTTTCACTCCGAATAATTTTTGAAAGTCAACGAGATTTGGCTATGATTCCACTCTACAGCCACTATCTCACTCGCTTCTTATATCTAAAAAGTATCATCTAAAATTCAACAAAAAACTTGATATAGGAAATTATTTTTATATTATTTTCTTGATATTTTTAAAAATTTCTTTAATAAATTCGAGGGATGTTCACTCCAAAAATATTTGTGAAACGTAAGAATTTATGTTATTTATATTGCAAACTATCAGAAAAACCAAGAAAGAACCTCTTTAGAACCCAAAATGAATAGACAAATATTTTTAGAAAATCAGTACTAATTCCTACAAATTCCTAACTAAATGTTATTACTAAAGATGTTTAAAGCTGCTTATTAATAATTTGCCTTTTCAGTTCAAAAGCCGTTTTTAAATATTGTTGAATTTTCTAAAAAAATATTTCGTGGTAGTTTGAAATTGAGAAACAATCAAAATATTTAATTTAGTATACTTTCTTTTTAAAAATGGCCTCTCCAAATTAAAATTATGCCCGCTTACGTTAGTTACAAAAGCTTTTCAACTTTATATTGCAACTATGTTACCATTACTACACTTGTGGTTGTCTAGTAATTAGCAGTTTATAAAGTAAGTCTTTTTTCTCAAAAATTGGAATAATTGATAATTTTATTAAAGTTATACAAACTAAATAAGTCTTTTGCATGTATTATTCAACCAAAATTACTGTGGCAGTTCATTAGTGTTTTTTTCCGATTTTTCGGAAACAGGCGAAAATGAGAGCACACTTGCTCGCTTACTTAAAGATCAAAGTGGAAAACAACAACGAAAGTACCGCCTCTAAAACAAGTCTCTACCAGGAAACAGAAATTCTGTCCACCTTTAATTACCTAAGTCACATTGCTTCCTGTCCCGGCCACGGTGGTAAACTTTTCACCATCCCTTGGAATAAGATGCAGCGGAAATAGTTCCCGTGCCGCATTTACCCTCCAAGTGCCGGGACTGGGGCGGTAAGCTCCATAACGTGCCCCCGAGTATGAATTGGAGAATTGACTAGACTGTAAAAAAGCGCACCCCCTGTGCAATTATCCTTGTTATCGTAACTCGACTTCTGGAACGACACTCTTCAATTTTCCGCGAAGGTGAGACTTGCTGGTTACAACACGACGAGCGGCTGAAAGGGAGCCCAGCCGGGTTAACCGGAGAGCAAAAACCTATTCCTATTCCACCGAGCGAGCTTGCCAGGAATATTGTTGGCAGTTAAAATCAATTGACGACCAGACAGGAGCATTACACTCACCCCAATTCGGTCGATGGTTTCATTGTGATGTTAACAGGTTCGGTCTGATTGTGTTTTGAGGGCGAATTTTATTTCTCGGTATTACTTCAAATGGATGTACATCCCACATCACCAGTCATAAGCTAGCTTAAAAATGAATGGCGAAATAAAATATAAGCTCTTATCACGTGCCTGTTCACCTCTTTTTCATTGAAAACTGTTTCCCAGTCGATCAGAACCATTTTTTAGCATTTGGGAGGAGGAATTCAGACTTTCTGATGGAATATCAAGTCGGTATATTCTTTAAAAACTGACCAAAGTTAACGATCGTTTTAAGCATTTTGTTGAGGTCAGTGTTCACTAAAATTTGGAAAATGAAATTCATTATATCATACAATTGCAATTGTACTACTTTCTTTCCCTTAAACATTTTACGCACAAATATGAGTACAGTTTATTTCATTTTAATTAAGTATATTATAGCTGCTCAAGAAAGTTTCTGAATCCAATTTTGTCGAACACTGTTGCGAAAATAAGACCGTTTGCTTTTCAATACCCTTCCACAAATTAAAACTGAAAAACCTGTATAATGGATAAATAGAAGTTAGTCGTCTCAAATAACGATGATTAGGGAACAAAGAACATATCACCGGTAATACGGACGACTGTTCTCGAATTAAATCTACCAAAGCAGGGACCAAACTTAAGGAGCTCGGCGGAACTCGCAAATTTCGCAATCAGAAACAGACTGAAAACGTGCGAAGGAAACTTGGTTGAAGTAGAAAGAAGACTTCTGCGATTTTTCCAAGTGACAACTTCACATGTACGTTGTCTAGTGTGTGCATTAGCATTATCACACCTCTTCCTCCGTGGCTCATTAAGCCTTACACAGTGCAAGTAGTGCAACCGAGTAATTTGAATAACTTTACACATTCGCCAGGGAACTGGGAGGACCGGGAGGAGCAGAAGCAGTGACAATACATTGCACCACAAAAGGCGAAAAATTAACCCCTAAATAGGTCTGCTCCTAAAAAGTTTCGTTGGCGAAGAAGGGGTCCAGGCCTCCAGTAATGATATTAACAGTGCACGCCCGAAGGATACGTGTGTGTCCTGGAACAACATTTTAATAAAAGAGAGTTACACAAGGAGCCCGTCACCGTTGAAGAAAAAGTACCAACAAAAGGACTCGTTTGTAAAGTTATGCAAGTTTAAGGAAACGCTTAAGCCCTTTTGTGTGGAAGGGTCGGGAGACGGGCTCCACGTGTCGTCGTGCTCTCGGTTCTATCGCAGCGACTGTGTCGCCGTGCAGATGTCTCTCGAGGAATTTATGAGCTCTTCCGGGACTCCTTGGAGCTGTGTAATTTTACGACGATTTCTCGTCTCTGTAAAGTTGGCTGAGTCCTCCAGAACCTTCAGGACCCTAGTCCAACACGAAATTGGCTGGAATCCTTTAAAGTGGTGCACTGGCAATTGTTATTTACGGTCGACTGCAGCCGCCTTTATGAGCCGGACCACTGTCACAGTTTAACCAAATTTGGATATTAAAGTCTTTTGAGCTCCAGTCTTTCAGGTCACTCGTCAAAGTTTTTTGGAGTTACTTTCCTGTCAGGTCTGTGTACTTAGACGTAGCCGAAAAGGGAATTATTATAGTACAGTCCAATCACTTTGTGTAAAACTCTGAATAATAGTTTTGTTCATTTAAAACACTAAAAAGGAAATATTTTAATGATCGGAAGAGTTTTATTTCTAAAAAAAGGAGGACTAGAAATAGATAAAGTGCTTCTTCTTCTAAAAGCTCTACATTCAAAAAGATAAGGCGCACTTGTAAGTTATTTGACTTCTACGCTACAACCAGGCTCTAACTCTTTTAACTGATGAGTTTAAGCATATAGTTTAAAATTAGACTAAAAACTATTTAATTAGAAAGCAAAAAATACTTCAAGCTAAGATTTCAGAGACGGTCTATTAGTGTTTTGTATTTCTAGACGATAAGGAAATTCGGAGAAGCGAAACGTCCTTCTATAAGGAAGATTATATATTCATATACCAGAAAATGCTGGTAGAA
Source organism: Proctacanthus coquilletti (assembly GCA_001932985.1). NCBI lineage: Eukaryota > Metazoa > Arthropoda > Insecta > Diptera > Asilidae > Proctacanthus > Proctacanthus coquilletti. The sequence goes on along the minus strand of MNCL01000190.1, from coordinate 14,992 downwards.
TAACCAAAGAAAACCAAAATTATCTTGCTCACGCAAAATAAAAAAAGTACTTTATCTGGGACTTTCGATCATAAAAGCTGGTGTCCTTTCTTCCCAGCAAAACATCTACTATTTTTATTTTTATCTCTTCTGTACTTTGAAACTTTTGACGAAATTGCTTAATAAGGGATTTTCCGTAAAATATAGCACTAGCACGTTCTACATGCGCTTTGAATACAGCAGATACATTGGAGATTTTTGCTAGTAATAGTGCTAGCAATTTCTATAAGGGTCATGCTAGTGACTCCCCCAGCGTTCCAATAAAAGCTCTCATTACACTGAGGCTCATGTTACCTGTCCGAGGTCATTTACAAGACGAGAACACTTAAGACAGAGGGCGATATAACACGCTTCCTGCAGACTGCGGGGGAGGCGAAATTACTTGATGTGGATAACACGGTCGGGGAATGCATTTGCTCCCCTGCCCCAAAGCCGTCTCCTTTGTTGCGCTTAACTTCTTGCGAACAATTGTCTCCGCGGCATATTTTTTTCCTACGCAGTCTGAAGGAGCTCGTTCAGAAATGGGAGCGTCTTGGCAGTGTAAATAAGGAAATCCAACTTGGTGAGGAATTACTACATGCGTCCATAGCACACGAACACATGCACGGCGCTGTACTTAAAACCATTTTTCTGTTACCCTGTTTTTAGCGTTTCATTCACATCCTTGTTTACTCCACTGGCCCTGTTTGTTCTTGGCAGTGCGCTCCTTTTAGCGATACGTAACTCCTTGGCGAACTTCTCTAAGTATGATGCTTGAAAACTTTTTACTGTCGCCACAATTTTTGGGATTGAGTTGTTACAAGGACATGGACGGTGTAATGTTATTTTCTATGTGCTTCTCCTTCCTCGAGATTGCGATACCGTGCAATGTTTGAGGGTGCGGTATTTCAAGACCTTTTTCCAATACTATACAATGAAAACAATTTTTTTCTCTGTTTAAAAGCAACAATTAATTCCATTGTTTTCAGGTAATGTTGGAGATGCAGAATTCACATTCCCCTTTCTTAGAGCAGCGCATACGTATTTATACTTGCTCGCATTTTCATTTCTATTTTAAACCTTACTTTTAATTTGGTAATCGAATTTTTTTCGAACACAAGTACCGACTAAGAAGGTCTAGGCTTAAAGACAAATACACCTACTTTTCGTTTTTTTAAATAATTATTAATTTGTCAAAAAAACCTGCGGTTCGAATATTTAGTGCACTCCACTTGAGATTAGGCACTGTTAGAAAAAATTAAATGGATGGATGGCTAAAATATAATATAATTTCCCTCATTACTCTCCATTTTTTATGAATACTTCCAGGCAGTTCAATACTAATTTCATACGTAAATTGTTATTCATGGAAAAATCTTACATTGCAAGAAGTTCACGAAGCGCATCCAATAAATTCCAGGACATTAAAATCAAAATGATAGAAAAAAGAGCTCCGGAGCTTTCGAATGGACACGGGCTCTTGCTTACAATGATTGCTTGTAATTGGAATTTAATACAGCGGTCTCGAGGACTCCACTATTCCTCGAGTCATAAATTCTTCGTCTAGTTTTTAATTTGAAATTTCTTTCGAAGTTGAACTTTACGTTTTACGTTACGCTTTAAGAAATTTAATTAAAAGACCGGCCAAGATTCTCACTGCCTGTTACTAGGTATTTATTTAATGTTGCCCTATTTTTTAATGATCTTCAAGGAAGAGCTACCTTATCGAATTTAATTTTAATAAAAGGTGAAAAACTTTAAAATTTAATTAAGTGTGTAGGTTGGACTTATAATAAAAACATGAACGTATAGTTGAAATTTTTAGACTTTTTTACTTAAGCTATGAATTTATTTATGACTACCGCATAATGTCAACGAACCCATGAACAAATTTGACCAATTTCCACCTTCGAGACTATCCTTTTAATGACACATTAATCCCATCTCGTCACAGCATTACTTACTGGAGGAAAAAAACATTTATGATGTCATTTGGACGGTGTTAATTTATCGAGTTAATTAAGCAATTATGTCTGATAATATTCGATGTCACGCCTGCCTTATCAAAACGAAACCCCCAAAAGCTTCGTCTCCGGTGAAGTTTAATATTTCTGACACCATTAAAATATTTTGCGAAAAAACGTTCCACCAAATTGCCCGTGATTCAGTTGCGGGCTTGTAACTGAATTTCCCGGTTTTATTTATTGGCCACTGTCTGCCGTGCTCCCGGCGGCCGCTGTAACTCGAGACGTATTCGATTTTTTCCATATTTTAGCAGTTCCGAGCGAGCAAAATAAAAATACTAGAGAAGTGTATGCAATTTTTGCACGGAGCATCCCTGTCCGTATTTTAATGGACCCATCTTGCACTTGCGACCTGTCTGCGGAAGAAATTCGATTTTCTCCAAGTAATTGGGTTACAGTTTGTATCGTCTTCTAGGTAAATACTTCTCAGATAAATTCAAACTCCGTGCTTTAAATTGCACTGCTTAGCGGCGGCACTGAAAACGAACTTCGTAAAAACTAAAATTACACTATCCAGTCAAGCAAGTCTATTAAGAAAGATTCTGTTCGAGGAATTTTCCAGTTTTCAGCGCACTAAGTAAACAAATAAACTGAGGCTGTACAATCGAGGTGCAGATAATATTTCCTCGCATGATTTTCATTTGATATGGAGTAATTTATTGCAATAGGACTGAATGCGAACGGTCGATATTGCAACTTTTAAAGGATTAAATTTCTCAAAGTAGGTTTACTTGAAATTTAACCAAAATATTTCGAGAACGAGTAAGCAGATTCTTTTACAAAAGCATTTTCGTCTTCGTCTTTGTAAAGGTAATATTTTGAGTAAAAATCCGGAATTTTAAAAGTCGATTCATAAGAGTTGTAAAAATAATGTTAATAACCCTTTTAGAAAATTTGTGTACTTTCAAACAGTGAAGTCTTCAAGGAATTTTAGCGTCTTAAAATAACACAAAAAAAAAACGTTTATTGCCCATTAAGTTCATCTCAGAAAAATTTAAAAAATTGATGCATATAACAACTATACAGAAATTACTTTTTCGTTTAAAGCAGTCACAGTTTTATTATGATTTCTATAAATTTTTATAATATCCCTTAATCAGTGCAATCGATTTTTAATAGTGCTCTTCAGAAAATCATAAATAATAGAATATTATATGCCCGTATATGGGACAGAAAATTTAAGGAAATATTTCAAATTTTTAACCCCATATAGTTGAAGTGGTAAAGACAGTCCATGCCCTTTGTACGGAGGAAAGAATCACCTCACCTCATTCGCCAGGTGGAATTTAATCAATGTAAGATCTTTCTCCGCAAGCTGATGGCTCTGAGGGAAAGCATTTTTAATTTTGGGGACACCGCACTTACATGCCTGGGATTTAAGAATTCCAAGCCGCACAGGGTAATTCGGGTCCGGCTTCAAAGTGTTTATCGACCCGAAATTTGAACGTGACACTATTCCTTTTCTGTGAATCGAATGAAAGTTGTTTTCAGGTCGTTTCTTTTTCCACCACTACCATTCAGGTGCATATGGCTAAGTAAAATACACCTGAGCTTCTGAGGTGCGACCTGGCTCTGAAATCTTTCGACAGCCTGCTTTCCGATCGCTCTGTTCGACTTTGATTCCGCCGTGTGTGAGCCTTCCTCCATTCATCAGCATCTTCGTCGTTGCCCTCCTGCTCGACCCGGCTAACCAACGGGGAATGCGATTAAGCACAATCCTGGTTGCACCGACGACGTCGAGTGTCACCTCCGATTTTTCCAATTCCTCCAAAAGGTCTGACACATATGAGCCGATCCTGCTTTACAACTTTGTGAATTGTCGGGCAGATATTTGCCGGGATTTTTGCATTTTTCTCACCTACGTCGTTACCTGTGGTCGACTGGCGCTGCGCTTTTCAGCAAAGAAATCGCGACAACAGGCCGCGCGCTGCTGTAATTGTGTTCAGAAAAGTTCCATACATTTCTATCATATTGAGGCCTTGTAAAGAATGCCCCTTTTGCAACCGGGAATAAAGCTATTTAATTAATTAAGTCTCATAGAAATGCATTCCATGTTAGGTGCCACGTCAAAGGCTCTTCGCGAGAACGGTTGAAAAATCAGCATAATTAAGTTTTGATTACAACGCCCTATTGTGGGCAAATTACCCGGTCTAACGCTAGCTGGGCTTTGTTCGCGTTTATTCACCCTAATTCGGTTATTCGCAATCAACAGGTATTGGGTTAATTTACACGCTTTTCTGGATTATATCAATCCCAGGAGCACTTATACTTAAAGGACCTGCACGCCTACAGCACGGAGCTATTTCGGTGCTACACCGTTCGGTGGTTTCCAACGAAATTTTATGACTTAATTGACACATTTCCAGTCGAAATATTTCCGTATTTAGATTTAGGAGCAAACGTTCGTTTATTGTGATTTCTTTTTATCAAATAGTGGGATAGAATAACATTAGTGGCTTATTAAAAATTTAATGAAATTTAATAAAAACATGAACAATTTTACTTCCCAAACTTTGCAATATCTGCTGTAAGTTTGGTTGGTATTTTTGCAATTACGTACCTAATATTTATTCATATAATTAATAAGAGTTTTAATAAATTATTATCCAATTATAAGTACTATAACACTTCTAAAAAAAAATCAAGAATAAATAGCAATTTAAGAAGAATCGGAATTATAAGGATAGCAAAAAGATATAATTGTAATGACTCAAATTTTGGAAATAGAGCAAAAGTAAATTACGTAAATACGAAAATTATTATTTTCTCCCCGAAATTTCAAACGTTCTCTTAAAAACATTAAAAGGGCCGCCTTGTTCACTTTTCTCCAGCGCCACTTTTCTGCAATTCTTACAGATCCTGAAAAGGTGCTGCAATTTAAATTAACACAGAAGCAAACCCCTGCAAAATAGTAAAGATGCATTATGCGATGCCTGAAAAGATAAGACAGGTGCTCCTCTTGAGAAGAGTGACTCATTCAAGAGAATTAGCAGATTTTCTTTTAGCTTATCTTACTAGCGGGTGTTACATCGTCACCTTTTCAAAAAAAGTACCTGGAGCTAACCGAATCTGGGCAATGCCACAAGATGAGCACAATAATGTCTAGTTTGAATGGCATGCATAATGAAGCAGCCTCTTCGACTGTTCTCGTTGCTTCCAGGGGTTCTTGGCATAAAAGAGGTGCCTATGCTGCAGGACAACCATTAAGTGATGGTTTCAACTTCATAACTGCGCCTCCGCCGGCCTGAGGGAATAACCTAGACTCTGGTTGTAGACAGTCAGTAAACATTCACCACTTAGCGGGGAGAAAAGGACTTCCCCAAAAAAAGCACTTCTGTCCCAGGGAATCCTGACTGACTGCGAGGACTGTGCAAGGGGACGCAAGGAACGAAAAGAAGGAGCTCCTTGCTACATTGAGGATGATTTTCTGGCAGAAGTGAATGAAATGCTTTTCTCAATGGAGCAAATGAATGACTACTATGTACTTTCGGGATCCAAGAGGACTACGAATGGGCATGTCTCCAGTCGGTTCCCGTCTCATCCCGTCGTCATCCAGACCCAGTTGTAACTTAGAGCTCCTTTCGGGAAGAATTCCGAAAAACGAGAGTGAAACTGTTCCAAATAGCGCCGTCGTGCAGCGCTGCATGGTTGCGCTCGTCCGGTCGTAGTCAATACATGCAGTCGCATTATTACACCCGAAAAACTTCCGGGCTTCCCAGTCCAGGGCACTCAGTGAATGCGGTTGGCTAAAACTCGAGACCCATGTTCGACCCCGTCAAGCTGGAAATTTTACACGATCAAGGAGGAAAGTGAAAGTAATTAAAGGCTTGTAAAGCACAGGACGCAGAAGTCGTTCCACAATCGCTCGCTTGCAGTCCCCGACTAAAAAAATACTTGGCAATTTAAAAACCCCTATTCCCTTTCCCATTGAGACCTCATTTGATTTTAACTGGAGGACTGAAACAAAACGAATGTCGTACAATTATGCGACGAACAAGTCGGTCGCCAGGCAGACTTTTGTTGCCCAACAAAAAGATAGTAAAGTAGTCCTCCTCGGCTTGCCATCGACTAGTCTTTATACATAAAAGGGATAGAAAGGGGCTCCTCACAAGGGAATCTAAAGGCTCTTACTACTTTTCTCCCATTTTTTTTTTCTTGAATGCCTTTAATTGATGTAAGTCTGCAAATAGCATACGGAACAGAAGCTCGTTCTGCTGTAACCGGAGTCTTTATACCGCTGACATATTTGTGTCATTTTCATAATTAGCCCATGAGATATCCTCTTTATCTCACTAGCTCTCAACTATCGTCGCAGTTAATATGTTTCTTTTTCCGACAACTGTAAATATGAGTCGTGTGGAGCGAATCGTTTGGAATCTACACGTCGCCATGAATTTCGCACAAGTAGCCGCTTAAAAGGAGGAAACTGACTTCTTTTATCTGACGGAGTTTTCTGAATAGTTTCTCCTGCAATTGCCTGGTAAGGTTTTTGCAATGATTGGGGTTTCTGAAGTAATAACCCTTTCCGGCCGCTTACTATTTCATACTCTGATTCATGCATTATTCAAAAATATTTAAGAGCCGAGTGCTCCTTATTTGTGCAGAATGTTTTAAGGTTATACGCTTATGTGGACTTACCGAACCGAGCACTGGTTCGACGAGCAAATTGAAAGAGCTCTTCAGCACGAGCCAGCTTCTTTTCCTCCCTTCATCGTTAACCTGTAAACTGAATTGTACTAGCCATCCTATTTGCTTAAAATGATGAATACTTCGACTTCATTGTCTGTCTTTTATTAGCCTGTTTGTCAATGTCCACTGCACGGAGGCTAAAGCCACTTTATAAAATTTGGTATACGCACCATGAGTAATATTGACCGAAAGCACAAATGCATAAATGAGGCAATAAAACTCAGCACGTGCCGTCTCTGAAGCCGTTGAACTGCGTCTGAAGCTTTATTTTAATGCAATTGACTCTTTAAAGTGGTCCAGTTGACCATTGCTGATGTCATTCTCCGTATTGTCCAAGGACTTGGTCTTGCTATTTAAAACTTTTAAACTGATTTGTAACTTGATAAGAATAAGCCTCCCGATTTTTAAGAAATACAAAGTACGACGTCATCGGTAGCCAACAGAAGATGTCTAAAGATCACTTTGATTTTATTTCTTAGGCCTAGTCGTGGTTTCGGGTTTCTAATTATATGTTGCTTATTCTGAGTAAAACATTTTAAGAGCGCTGAATTTTGCATTACTGCTTTGAATTTTAACCATTAATTTTATAAATTATAAAATAAAATTTTATGAACACGTTCTTATAGAATAGTACTAACAAAACTATAAGTTGTATTATTGAAAGTAGATTTATGATTTAACAAATTATAATTATTTTCTGAAGTAGGTCGCAAAATCTAGGGACCTCAAAAACTACAGAAAGTAAAAGGCGTAATGAGGAGAAATGTCTTCAGAGATTTTGAGGGAAATTCAGCCCAGAAATGTTCTCAAGGCCGGAAAATAATTGGCTACGAGAGGCTACGGCTGGATACTCTTTGTCCAATCAACGAGATGAATTTTTGTGCCGGTGGATACACTTCAGAAAAATTGTACCCGGAATATCGAGGTGCTTCTTTTTCACGAGTGTCGCTTTAACGAATTTATTTGCTTAAGAGCCCTATGCGCTGCACTTTTCGCGTATCAATAAACCTGGTGCAACGGATTGAGATCGCACGGACCAGAGTCCGGCATAGGCTGGCATAGAGGCCAGCGGCTATTGGGGATTTTTTTTTTGTAGCTCCGAAAATCCCCCAGAACGACGGATAAGCAACGAAAAGAGCAGTCAAATCTGGACCGATTGTGTTGCATTAGTCAAACAAACTGGACACCACGGACGCAGCGGACAGTAGACAGTGGCCAGCAGTCGTCCTTCGTCCTGCTCTCTTCCTTGTCACTGCGCCTCGATATTATTTACTTTTCTCGTCAAAGCGTCCACGGTTAATGGATTCCGACGTATTCGCGGATGCATTTTTGTGCATGCACCCATAATCGGCGATCGGCCGCCATTCCGGGATCTAATGCCATCGCTGTGATTTTCTCACAATTTTCATGATTTTTAATATGTTTTAACAAAATATGTAACATTTCCGGCGTGGCGGCGAGATGAAATCTTTTTAGATATTTATATGCAGGTGCATCCGCGGCCCAGAGCGCTATTTATCCGTGCTGCGGACTAATTTTTTTAAAGAGCAGCCAGACATTTTATGCAAATTATTATTTTGGACAAAATGTACCGTGAATGTTTCGCCGGGCTATAAAAGCTTTTTTATACAAATCTGCGGTATGTCCTTTTTTTATGATAAAATACTTTTAATAATTGGAACATCACATTTTTATGAATTTTCTGATTGAAAATCGAAAATCGTAGATATACTAAGGTAATCAGAAATAATTGCAGTGTGTATTTACAGATTTTATTAATTTTATACCTCTAAATACGGACGACATACCGTAAATTTTTTATAATATAGAACACAATTGTTATCTATTTTGATTTTTTCTGTCATCATTATAAAATGCGACTTCATTGTTAACTAGCTGCTTTTTTTTGATAATTTCAGTGTAGACCAAGGGTGTGTAAATTGTCTTAATATGTTAATAATATTTGACTTAATTAAATATCTGAGATATGAGATTTGAGTTTTGATACTTTGGAAATAAGAAATAGTTATTTTTAATTCTGGTCACTGTTATTTAAGTAATATTTAATTTTTGTCATAGTAGAACTATGTGAAGTTTTGTTTAAAGCCTGCTTCATAAATTGGATTTCAGTAAGTCAATCATTTGTCAATGGAGCATAAGCTCAAATTTTTCGTTTAAGAAATAAACGCCTGCATAAATGTCTGCTTATTTAGTTCATTTGTGTCTTTATATTTTGTAATTAGTAATTAGCACAAAACTTTAAAAGATTCTTTAATCGAGCTAATATCAATAAGAAAAACAAACACGCTTTAAAACACAAAATATTATTAACAATTATGTGCATTATACCTTGATATAGGTGCCTTTGAAAGATTAATATTCGCCCTTGAGAGGGTGCTCTCATTCAGCAACACCTCTACACATCTCAGTCAGATGAGCTCGAGGACCGGTTGTAACACTGCGCGCTAATGATCAAAGCCATAATAAGAGATCTCGAGAATTCAATGCAATTGAGCCAATCACTCACCTCCCGGGCTTCTAGTTTATTTCACCTCTCATCCCCATCCAGCTAATAACTCGCGACTCACACTAAAATTAAATTTATGCGCTCCTCCAGGACTTAAAGGGTTACATTCGCGATTATGACACCCTCCTTCTTTCTGTCGGCGTCGCGGCACGCTGACTTCAAAGCGTGCCGAAACAATTGCGGGTGCGAGGAATCCTCCTTCACCTTTCGAGGGCATATGCTGATTCCTTTCGAGTGAAAGGCTTGCTCAGTCGAACAGGTGTCGCTTTCCACGCCTGGCTGTTTGCACTTTGGATTTCTTTCTTAATTCCCCCTACCACCTAGGCACAAAGAACCTCAGCAATCCCCTGGTTTAGGAGGTCCGCCTCTATTTCGTTGGGGTTACGCGTTAATCTCCAGCTGATACCCATTCGAAAAGTTAGTCCTGAGTAGCCCACTTGGGGGTTGAAATTAGCATTGCAGGTGCCGCGTAAGGAGCCCTCGACGGTACTTCAGTGACAGCAATATCGTAAAGTGCCCCAAATCCGTTTGAACTTGGTGTCGCATTCAGGACGAGTCTTTTCTCATTTTAACTTCACTTTCGTCTAGCAGTGAAAGGATTCATTTCCACGAAAATGCAGCTGAATGCTATCCAGGGATCCCGTAACCTCAGTTAGTACATGAATGAGGTAATTACGACTGTTACAATGCTAATAAGCCTAATTGCACCGTCGTTATTATCGCAACGAGCCTCTTCTCCCCTCGGACGCTTCCTTGCTCCATATATCTCTTTTCGCTTCCGTCACGCGGAAACTGAAGAGGCAAAATCTGCATCTGCCCGAAAATTATTATTCCAGTCATTGTCCGTAATTCATTACGAGGAATTGAGAAATTCCTCTCAATTACGTTGCGCAAAAATCGACATAAGAAAAAATGAGGACCAGCACCAGTCCGGGCTTGTTCAAAAGGAGAAAATACCGCAGAATGGTCATTTTGAATGGAACTTACTGCTGGACTCCCTTTTGATGCTGTGCGCTGCAGTACCAGGGATAATTGAATGTCCAAATTAGGAATTTATTTTACTTTTTTTTACGCTTCCTACGGGTTAGGGTATGGCACAATTTTTCGGGTTTTCACATAAAAAATGCTTTTCAGTGACCTTAGGCATTCACTGAACGCAATTCATTTTTATTCTCTGATAGCTACTGAATATGATAAATTAAATAATACCTTCATTCTTATTTCCCAAGAGACAGCGCAATTCTAATTCAGCAAGTTTTATGGGAACAGAGCAAGAAACAAATTTTCAGTTTGTAACTTCGGGTGCTTAAGCAATCAAAAAATTCTATAAGTGGTCCGAAATTTTTGCAGAAACCTGTTAAATACAATTTTTTAGTTAAGTTAAAACGTTTGGAATTTAAGGCTGTAAGACACTTTGTTATTTTATTTAATCATTTTATATTAACACCTATCAGAAAAAGATTAAAATTATGAATGATATGTGACTAAACTTGTCCTACTTTTGTTTTTTGATGGTACGGAATATTTAACGCACCAATTACACACCCAATTTACTCGTATTGGTTTTTAATTAAAGATTGCAACGCTTGATCCTTTGCTGCGTCTCATTTTTAAGTAGGTAATTAGTTTTCAACATCCTATGGGTTTTATTTATATCTTTCTACATTGGTTACTTTCATTGACTTAAATTTTTTAGCAATATTCCTAAAACTCTCTTGTCAGCTATGCGTTTTTATCGTATAATTTAGTATTAATTCTGTATTTATACTTAAGAAATTTGGAGTTTCATACATGCTTAAATATTGACCTTTCCAGCTGAGTGTTTCTAATTCCTGGATGAAAACGCCCTATTCCGCCCTATCGAATAATAAAATTATTGAAAGTCTGTGCAGCGTCCACTTATTACTGCGGGCGAGTGCGGGAGCGATAATGCCGCGGGAGTGCTATTTTAATGGAGGAACAAATCCAACAGAATCTGCTCGACCCCGTCACGTGAATCTTTCACCGACGCGAAGTGGGCGACCACGGTTTTACGGAAACTCTTTGGTCGTGACATCGTGAAGTACGCGGTTAACATGGAAATTGTTTTCGACAGAACAAGTACACCAGCACGAATTTTGTTTGGTGCAGGTCGTTTTGGGAGATTTTTGCCGAACTGTACTTGTAAAAGTCATTACAAGAATGCCTCTATATCTCCTGCCACAAAGTTCAGGTCGCTGCAAAACTTTCCAACTCTAAACCTAACTTAGGACGTAGGATTTGTCTGGTGCAGTGCTCTAACACCTTGTGGCAAGGATTTGTTCTTGACCTTACAACTTACTGAAATTTTGTGTAAATGTGACTGCAGAAGTACAGAAGTTACAATATCAAAACTGGACTTTTGTACAAAAAGATTAAGATTAGCTAACCACATTGTCTAGAGTGGACTAATGGGGAATCGTTTTAGAGGTTTTAATTTAAAGTTGTGTCTACTCATGATGGCGTTTACCAAAAAAATATGCAAAATAAAAGAAAATCATCAGCCTGTTTAAAATTTCAAAATTAAAACTTAAATCCAAAAGCATTTAGTTGTAGGTACTTTAATTAATACGCGATATTTACTTCGATTAAGATGATTTAAAGATCATACAGAAAAAAGCGGTCAAATAGCACGAAACTTATTCGAACACCTGGAAAGGCTAATTGTCCTGGGGAAGGCACCAAAATGATTTTAATCCATTTTCAGTATTCACAGCTCGTTCGTCAACGAATTTGCGGCGTTTTCGTGTAGTGTTGAATCATTTTAATTAGTGCTAATGCAAATTTTCATAATTCGCCTCACCGAAGCCATTAATTCGTGCAATTTCATAAAGACAAAACCGACGACAAGTAAATTGACACAGGCCATGGACACCAGAAAAAGGAACCTTTTGTTCCCGGAACAAATCCTTTTCTGAAAGGGCGAGGGATAATTTATTAATGCCACCGTTCGCAGACAGCTGAAGATTTTTAGAAATGCTGCTATAGACACAATTTACATAGATTTTTTAAGCTATAATTTGATTTTTACTGCGAAGTTTTTTCGTAAAAATTTGAAAATCAAGTTAATTTTTGGAAATTTTTAATTTTTTGTTCATTACCCTTCCCTTAAAAGAATTATTCGAAAGGTGTTTTAATTACATGTGGTTGAATACACTATACAATTACTTCCAAGTATGTAAAAATGAAGCTCACCAAACACTGCACTTTAAGTAAAATCCGAAAAAGACCTAACATCGAACTTGTCTATAAGCATTAAAGCTGAATGCGCCCACAAGGGGATAACTGATCAAAATTACATGCACCCAATGTAGCAATAAAAATCACCCAGCGAACTGGTAAACTTGCAAGGAACGAATTTAATTAAATTGCTCGGGAGGAGATCCTGTGCTACCTGGTTCTAAGTGAAACGCCGCCGTCGCAAGAAGAGGATAGGATTCCTTCTAAGGAGTAGTCCCAGACAGACATACGTTGATGTTAGTATTCTGCGTTACAGCTTATAGTGTAAACTTCTAAGGAGGAACTTTGCAGAAATTCGATTTGACGATTTCCTAACAAAATTTGTAAAATTCTTTTTGCAGATACATGAACACACTTCAGTTAATTTGACGGATCACCAAACTTTGATTTGAAAAAAGTGCTCCCACTCATGTGCTGATCCAGTGCGATTCGGGAAGACACGTCTATTAAATATTAGAAAAGTTCGCCATGTAGCATATTTTTAAAGACAGGCGAATAGGCACTCGGCGGATGACATGACCGTCGTTCGAAAGTTGCAAGCAACCAATTTCGCCCTGCAGTCGATGTATGCACGGGACTAAGATTAAGTCTAGTCTAGACCATTGTTTGTCTTCACCGCACTATGGATTGATAGCTCGGCGTTGCATTGCGGGCAGCGGAAGTGGTGGGGTGTAAGCAATCCTTGACACATTAAAACATCATTTGGTGCATAGCGAAAAAATATTAAGAAAAGGGCAAAAAGAGCCTCGGGCGCCCCGCTGCAAACTTGATATGAAATATCCTGTGGCCCCTGGAAGACTTCGAGTCCTTCGGGTCCCGCAATCGGAGCACAGAGTTGCACTTCTGCTACTTTTTTTGCATTTTGCGACTTCACTCTTCTAATTTTTCTTTTTCGGATCCAACTGTTTGCAGCTTCCCCTGCTTCATTTTTAAATGTCTGCGGCGGTCTTGTTCATAATTTCACTCTTAAACCCCCGTCACGGCTGCAGATCTGTCTGCAGTTCCTCCTCCATCGAGGCCTTGCTAGCCGCTCCGAGGTTTGGTCTGCGAGTCCATCCCGGTCTCCAACTGCTTGAGGAGTGCATATAAATGCGCAATTATGAAATCCCGCCTGATCCCCGCAGGGACCGGGAACTACTGTGCAAACGGAACAGATGAATGAATCGTATTTTTCAGAATGAAATTTTTCTGGAGCGTTGTCGTACCGCACCTTCCCTCTTTATTTCCCGTCAGTCTGTCCGCCCGGCCCGGTCCAGCTCCCGATCGTCCAGATGCGTTTTCATTTTTAGGCCCTTAAGAGGTTTTGCCCCCTTGTAAGAATTCATGAATGAAAACTCATATGCGGTAAAACGCATGTATTGTAACGATAGTGAAAGGAGGAGGTGACTCGTCTCATTTTGCCGCGGACATGACGGATTGCACCAAAAGGAGTTAAACCGTTTGTAAAGAACGTGATGTGTTCATTTTGGCGCCTATAATTTGAATCCGGACGTCTGCACTTATGTGCGATATTTTTAAGCTTCTGCGAGTTTCAAATAGCACAGATAAAATTATGTTAGTACTTTTAGAAATAAATCCTTATGAGGACATACATGTTTTAAGTTTGAGAGGTCGTCAATACGATATTCATTTTATTATGTACTAATATACTATTAATTTTCAATAAAACGAGTTATTCAAGTTTGATTCGATTTTACAATTTTATCCTGCGCTCTTTAGGTCATATATCTGGGCCTGGAAGGGGTACTTCGAGGAACATGATTTTCATAATAAAAGAATCGACCGAGTGGTTTGTAATGAATTTTTTCACTATATTTTCCAGATACCCCAGCGTCAACATGATGACGACATCGGCAGATTTCTTCGGAAATCCATATGCATTATTTCGCGGTCCGCCGACAACATTGCGGCCGCGAGAAAGCCCAGTGACATCTTTTGCCCTTGATCTGCAAACAACAAATAAAAGGAACTTATCAGAAACAGTCCCACCACCGCAGCCATCACCACCGAGGTAAGAAAGAAGAAATGCACGGAATGCGATTTGGTCTTGCAAAAGTAAACCATGCATTATATACTATATTTAAATCGTAAATCGCTTAGCCAGCATTTCGATAACATTATGAACAATAAGTAGTACAATAGTTTTGCAAGTTTTCGAGCAGTTCGTTTGATTCCATTATTATGCTCAGTAATATTAATTAATACCGATTGCAACATTGAATTGAAAGTAGTATGCTAGTCCTCTATTAGAGTCTCTTACTCGCAATAAATACTTAACAATGTTAATTGATCGCCATACCGAAAGTAGAAATTTGAAATACGCAAGACAACAGCTCAGACAAAAAACCAGTCGAAATTCTTCAATCAACAACAATTAATTGGCGCTAGCAACAATGCTTCAATCAACACGATTACACGTTCACACCGCCGGGAAGGGGGTAAGTACCTTTTCTTTAACCCTTTTTCTGAATGAATG